>JAQZBX010107736.1:0-10622 GCA_029593785.1 Cabassous unicinctus
TATGAAAGGAGATCTGTTGTACATATTATTTGCTGCTTGTCTTTAATTTTTATTTAAATAGATATTGTTTAAATCACTGATATTAATTTATAAAGAAACATATTCTTCAGTCTTTATTATGACAATACCCCTTTGGTTAGATAAATTATAATTTATTCAAGTATGAAGGATTAACATAAACTTAAGTTTATTAATTATTTATCTTATTTCATAATATGTAGACAAGTATTATATGGTATAGTATGCAATCTTGTGTATATGTGTACATATAACAATTGTAATATTATTAGATTAAGGTTGACATTATATCTTGACTATGAGAATGATGTGATTTTGTAGGAGAATGTCCTGATCTCATCAGTTATATTCTAATGTATTTAAGGAGGAAGTGTCAGGATTTCTGCAACATAATTTCAAACGTTTAATTGGTACATTGAGAAAAATGTTTATATTTTAAGAATACTATAAATTATATATGTATATGCATAGATACATATGATGATTACATTTGAAAAAAGAATGTGCACTATTTATGAAACAATTAAAAGAATCTATATCTGTAAATGTCAAGACACATGTGTAGGTAAAATAGTATGTTAGAAATTAATAAATTCAGTTAAAATATAATTAGATGTTTTTTATAGCATTTCAATTATTCATTATCTTTGTAAATTTTCCAGATAAAATGTTGGCTAAAATAAAAAATCACCATAACAACAATGATCCTACGAAAAATATATCTCACATTCTCTAGTCAATTGTGCTTTTGTCTCTAGTCAATTTCCTTATTACTGTGGAAAGCACAGAAACTCTTAACCATACAGGTGATTCTTTTGGGAAATACTCTATTAACATTTAACCATAGTAATTTGACTCTGTGTACTTTATGTGTTTATGATTGTCCTTTATCTTTTTTTATCTCTATGATGCTTTAGAAGTTTTGTAATGTCTTTTTAACTCCTTACAAGTTTTTTTTCTTGTACTTTTATGAAAGAGCTTTTTATCTCTATTTCTTTGCATGTCACCTCTATGCTTCAAGCTGCAGACAATAGAGATGGATGCTTTATTATGAAATGTGAGGAAATGCCTGCATATTTCCCCTAATTGGTTTCAAATCTCCTTCTCCTCTTCACTGCTGGAATGTGGTTGTTTAGTGAATTTGGAATCATGATACTCTTGAACAAAAGAACATTCCCCAAAATGCTGTTAATGCAAAATAGGTTTCACTTTTCTGCCATATTAATGATTGTGGAACTGAAATGTCAGTTCCAAACTTAACCATGGAACCACACTTTTTAACACTTTATCTTCAGTGACCTGAGCACATGGCTGTGGTCCCCAAATATAGAAATGAGCACAGCAGTGCCCAGCATTTCTTCACGGTCCAGACCCCTGGAAAGGGAAAGACAGAAGTCTTTGGGGGCAGAAGAGTAAGTGTGTTCCTAGTCAAGCCCCCTGTAAGATTTTTCCTGAAATAAGCTTCAAACAATTCCACTTAATCTATATTTGAAAAAGTTGAGTTAAATGGCTCCATCCACCCTCATTTCCTCCTCTAGGAAGACTGGGAAGCATTGTTTTGTTTTTTATTTGAGACAACTCTGAGGCAGGCAACTAGGAGTGCCAGACATTACATGTATTGTCACTTATTTTCATTTCTGTCATGGATAAAATAGCATGCTGTTATAAAAACTAAGTATCCTTAAATTACATGTATTGATACTTACACTGAAGTATTTGAATCTCATCAGGCTTATTTAAAATTTTCTGTAACTCTGAATTTTCATTTGTCTTTTTGTAAATTACTAATTATCTATCAATACTTATTCTAATTTCTGTTAGGGATATGGGAATCTCCAATCAAAATGTCATCTGCAAACATAACATTTTGGCTAGACAATCCAATTTCCAGCATCTTGTGTAATTAAGTGGAGAAATATGATGATGTTACGCTAATGAGATTTTAGTGGATGTGATGAAAGATCTGGGTCATAATCATGTAAGAAAGGTGATTAATGTCTACATTCTTTTTTACTTTAGCCAGGTGAGAACCAGGCTATGCAATTTTGTTCCATCATAAAACATATGTTCAAGAGCAACAACCCAGGAAACGGCAGTACAATGAGAGAGAAGAAACCTGGATATCTGGAAACGAGATTCCTTCTTTTTGGACTGCCTGGCCATTAAGCCCATACATGAGAGTCAGTCAATCAATTAATCAATCAGCCAGTAAATAAAATAAAGCATTCTTCCATAGGACAGTGTTACATACATCTCACCTAAAGCAGCTGTACAGTTCCTAATACAGTTATTATTCTAAACTGTCAAAATTGATAACTTTATATTTCTATGTTTTAAAATTTTAATGATAGGTGAAATTTCATTAATTTTTTATCTGTTCATCTCTTGACACAAGGAGCTTCTCCTTCTGTATTCTTCTACCCAAGAAGGGATTGCTAATGCTCTATTCTTTAGTCTTATTATTGTATCATCATCATCTTATCTTTTGTAAAATTACTATTGAAATAAAAATTACATGTAGAGAAGATAATAAATATAGTTAATTGAATTGTCCCCATTTCATTTTTTACTTATCATTCTAAAATTAAATTGCATTAAAAAGACTTTTTTTTTAGCTATATGGTCTATGGATTTTAACACATGTATAGATTCTTGAAACTGCCCCCACAATTAGGATCTAGAATAGTTTGCAAATATTCCATTGCTACTTCTTTGTAATCAAACTAATCTTGTAATCTAACCCCTGGCGAATAATGTTCTGTTCACCATCACTACAGTTTTGCCATTACAAGAAGTTCACATAAATAGAAACCTTCTGTATGTCACTTTATTAAGATCATTTGAAGACATTTGCACCCAAATTGTTGACTTTAAGTTTTTGCATATATCAATAGTTTATTCCTTTTTATTGTCAAGTATTATATTATACGATGATCCACTATTGGTTTACTCTTTTCTCATATTGAAGGACACTGGGATTGTTTGCAGATTTTGGTAATCATAAATAGAGTGACTATAAATATATATAATAATTTTTGCATGAACATAAATTTTCATTTCTCTCATATAATTACCTGGCAGTGGAATATTGGAGTCATATGATGGGTATTGATTATTAAAAAATAAAAAAATTTTCCCAAGGAGCTATACCATTTTACATTCATACCAGAATTGTAGGTGAGTTATAATTGTGACACATCCCTAGCATACTTTGGTGGTGTTCTCATATTTTATTTTAGTCATGGTTTCTCAAGTTAGTTTAAATTTGTTTTTCCATAATGGCTACTGCTGCTAAATGTCTGTTCAGGTGCTATTTTTGCAATCTTTTATCTTCTTAGTGCAGTGTCTATACATGTTTAATGGCCTTGTTTATTTTATTACTTTGTGGTATTTTGTCCTATACATGTTCTGGTTACAAGGCCTTCATCATTATGTGATCTTCAGATATGTTCCCCTAATCTAAGTATTGCAATTTTCATTCTTTCAGAAAACTCATTTTTATTTTAATGAAGTCCAATGTATTCTCATTTACTGCCATCATGGTTTGTGTTTCTGCTGTCATTTCTAAGAGCACTTCTTCTAACTTTATTCATGAAGAATTTCTTCTACATATTTTTTCCAAAAATTTCACAGTAGTACAACCAACATTTAGAGTTAATATTTTCTGTATAGTTGTTGGTTTAGGAAGGAGTTCCTTTTATTTTTGTTTATAGATGTGCAAATATTCTCACATCAGTTTTTCAAAATATTATTCTTTTTCCATTGACTAGGCTTTATATCATCATCAAAGATCAGTTGATGTATATACATCAATTGAACTCTCTGCACATGTCCGTTGATCCCTTTATCTGTCACTATGCCACAAAATCATACCGTAGAGTAAGCCCTAAAGTAGGATAGTGATTCATTTACATTTATTACATTTTTTGAAAACTGTTTTGCCTGTTTTAGTTTTTTTACTTGACCATTTATGTTTTAAAACTAGTTGGTCTAGATCTACAAAAGTTGATGTGTTATAACTAGGATTCTGGTGACTGTATAGAACAATATAAAAATCCACCTTTGTTTTGGTTATTCTTGCAGTCCTTAAACACAGTATGTATCTGAACATAGATATTGGATATATTATATCAAACATTTTTTAGTTTGCAGCCTACAGATTCTGCACATGTTGCATTTAGATATTTATCTTTGTATTTTGTTTTCTGCAGTAATGTGGTTAATTGTAATATTCTTCTTATAATTTTACTTTTATGTTTTATATTGCTAGTACATAGAAATAAGATTGATTATTGGATGTTTTATGTGAATTCTAGGCCCTTGCAAAACTTGCTTATTAGTTCCTAGAGGCTTCTTTTTGTGTAGATTCCTTGAGAAATTTATATCAAGATCATGTCTTATGTGAATGGGGGTAAACTTTAGTTATTTTTATGATCTCTCAGTGTTTTATTACTTTTTATGATTTTGTAGTACTTCTAGGAGTAGTGGAAATTGACACCCTTTCCTTGTTCCCAATATGATTTTAACGGTAGAATTTTTGTAGATGATCTTTACTATTTCAAAGTTTCCTTCTATTCCTAGTTTGCTGATAGTTATTAGAGTGAATGAATGTTGAATTTCCCCAAATGTTTTTCTACACCAATTCCTATGATCTTATTAGTTATTTAGACTCAATATATGGAAACTATTGACGTTTTTCCAATATTGAACATCCTGTGCTTGCTCAGTAAAAAACTCACTTAGTTTTTGTATATTAATCTATGTGTTTGTTACTGGGCTAAAGTTAATATTTTTAAAAGTATTTTTGCATTGAAAGTTTGGGAAAGATATTTTTGGCATTTACTTTTTTTCTCCTGTCTGTATTGGGTTTTGTTATTGGGGAATGCTGGTTTTATGAAATGATTTTATGCAAAATATTATAGAGCACTGGTGTAATTTCTTCTTTAAGTCTTTAAAAACTTTGTAGAAGCTGCCACTGAAACCATCTGGATCAGGAAAAGTCCTTTCCTGAGTGTTAGTAGCTTCAAATTAAATTTCTTTACAGGTAATGTTCTCTTCTTCTTATTTATTTAAACTGGAGTGCATATTGGAAGTTGGTGGTTTGGGAGGTATTGTACCATTTCATCTAACTTATCAATTTAATGTTTATATTTTTAAATAACATTGCCTTATAACTCCCTTATTTTTATTTAAATAGCTGTCTCCTTCATTTCCAACATTAGTAACTTAAGTCCGATATCTCTTTTTCATTGCTAGTGGCCTTAGGAATTCCAACATTGACAGTTACGGGAGTTTGAATGAACTTCCCCTCTACTACCTTTGAAATAGACGTTCACCCCCTCCTGGGTTTTCTCTTATGTGACTTAATACAGATTGTGCTATGCCCAGTCCATTTTGTCTAATTGTTTTTCACACAGTCCCAGTTGTCTGCAATCAGTTACTCTGCCTTCAGGACTGATTATGGAAACATGAGCCTGAGATGAGTTCCCCAGCTTAGTTCTTCAGACTGCAACTCCAGAGATTACCACTGACATACATGCAGCTCAGTATGTACACAGGGGCTACCATGCTCCCACTGGAATGGAGCCAGGAACCCACAATGGAGCACAAGCTGGCTCCAACTCACATAGGAATGGGGTGAGGAGGAACCAGCAATTGTGCCATAAGGTCCTTCTGTTGCTTTTGAAGCTGCATTTTCTTGTTTCAGCTCTTGTCCAGTAATGCAGTCATTTAACTGTTTTTCATAATTTTGAAGACGTTTATTGTCTTTGAGATTCTTCTGCCACCTTTACTCAAATGAGGTGTTAACAATAGCCACACTCAGAGAAGACCCCCAGCAATCTTATGTAGCTACTCAAACTCAGTGATTAGCAATCATACCACACATCCAGGAACTTGGATGATTTGTTCTTTATGTCCCATCCTGGCACCAGTTAGCTGTGCCAGAAGCCCAAGCTGCAGACCCCAGTGCTGCCTGTCAAGAAAATGACAGATGGGGCTTTATTGCCACTGCAGGGAGGCTGGAAACCACAGATATTTACTGCAGTTTTGAGCCTCTTCCTCCTGCTCCTTTCCGAATGTTGCATAGTGTTCCACTAGACTCTGGAGCTTAAAATAATTGTTTCAGATAGTCCTGCATTTTCAGTACTTGTTTTGGTAGAGGGATTGATTCCTAGTGGGATTTTTTTTCCCACCATCTTTCCAGAATCCTTCCTTCCACTGTGTTTCTGCTTTCAATTTTTTTGAGTTTCTATTGTTATACATATTATTTCCTGCATTTCCAAGTGTTGGGTTTTCTTTTCTAGTTTCATTATGTGCAAATTTATACCATTAAATTGAGACCTTTCTTATTTCCTAATATATCCATTTAATGTTAGAAATTACCCATCACAAACTGAGGTAGATATATGTCACAAATTTTAATATGCTTTCTCCCCACTTTGTTCAATTCTAAATATTTTGTAATTTTCTTTGGTATTTCTTATTTGAACCTTTGATTATTTAGTACTCTGTTTAATTTCTTTGTATTTGGAGATTATTTATTATTATTTTCTTATTCATCTCATTTTAATCCATTATCTCATGGGAAAATTGTTTTTATGATTTTCATTTTTTTAACATTATTGAAGATCTGTGTCAATATTAAGTAAAGGTCTATTTTTATGAATGCATGGTTGAGCAAGGGCTTGTGCTCAATTGTGCACAGACTTCAATGCCATCAAAATGGGATTTCAAATAAGCTTTAATGCAGGGTCAACTGGCATTGAGACACATCCCAAAGCAAATATCTGTCTCCCTGACACTAAAGAGTTTAGGGTTTTTTTTGAGAAATCACTCATTAATAGAAGTACACAACTACAATATCAAGGAAAAAATGGAACTAAGGTAAAGGAACCATTAAAATGACAAGTAAAGCCACTGTTTTCAGCATTACACACGTTCCATTTTCAGTTAAAAATATTTTTTATTATGTTTTTTTTTGTATGAAATGGTCCATAAATGTTAATGGTGCCGTTTGGTTTTTCTGTATGGTTGCTGGGGTTTAGTATACTGATTCTACTGATTACTTAGAGAAGAGTCTTAAAATCTCTGAGTGTCACTGTAGATTTGTATTTTTTTTTAACAATTTATTGAAGTATATCATTCATACATGAATATACATAAACAATAATTGTTCAGTAAACATTATGAACTTATAAAACAAACATGCATAACATCATACAGGGCTCCCACACATCACCCCACCACAAATACTTTGAATTGTTGGGAAACAATTGTTAACAAATTATGAAAGAACATCTTCAAAGTTTTACTATTAACTATAGTCTATATCTTACTCCCCTATACATTTTTTAAAGATTTATTTATTCATTTACTTTTATCTATTTTTAACCCCTCACACTTGTTTTTGCTGTTTTTGTGTCCATTTGCTAGGCAACTCTCTGTGTCCATTTCCTGCCCTCTCTTCTCATCCCTCTCCTCCTGTCTTCACTGGGATTTGATCCTTGGAAACTCTGATGTGGAAGAGAGGTGTCCTCTTGTCTGTACCACCTTAGTTCCTGTTTTTTCGGCACGTTTCATCTTGGCTTTCCCTTGTGTCACTCTCGTATTATGTCATCATCTTGCTGCGTGGCTTGCAGGGCCTGATGGTGCACCCACGCATGGGGCCTGGTGACCCACACACCTTCTATATTTTTCTTCTTTTTTTTTACTGGGAGGTTCAGGGATTGAACCCAGGTCCTTCCATATGGGAAACGGATGCCTAGTCATTTGAGCCACATCTGTCTCCCTGCTATATCTCTTAAGGTTGACCAAAGATACCTAGAGTTATAGTCTTTTCCCATGCAGGATGGTCATATAAAAAAATCAGGCATAGTTTATCACCAGCATTCTAAAAACCAGACCTAGGGAGAAAAATTAGGTCTGGGGACACATGCATGGTTTCTAATACAGCGAATGTTTAGCCTACCCTGATTATCACAAAATCAGGACAGCAAGAATATTTGCATAGATTTGTATTTTTTATATTTCATGTCTGTCAGTTTTTATTTTATGAATTCTGAAATTATATATATATATATATATATATATATAGTATGTTTAAGGTTCTTATGCTGAAGCAGACTAATTTAGGGAATGCAAAGATGAATCTGGGGCCTGGCAGAAAACTACAGCTGTGAAACACATGGCCTTGGAAGCCTGCCTGGAACCCACCTGAGGGAAAGACCCCCCCCCCACCAGAAGGCTGCTGGAAGAATCCTGCAAGAATCCTCCATTTAAAAAGAGATGTCATCTAGGATCAAGGAAAAGCCCTGGGTAGTCTCCACTGGTCTTATCATTGGGCCACCCAGGGGAATTGATGGGTGTGGTAATCAATCAAAACAGCAAACAACTGCAACCCCTCCCCCAAACATTAGCTAGTAGGAGGGATAATTAATGGTTTAAAAAGCAAGTGCAGTGGCTCAATCACCATTTTTTCTTCCCTTCTCTGCCTAGACACACCCACAAGCACACCTGGGGACTTGTAAACTACTATTTTCTCCCATTTCTATTCTCCTCCTGCATTTCTTTAATAAACTACTGGCCTAAATTAAAGAGCATGTTCTTAAATTCTTTTATGTAACATAGCCAAGAACCTAAAGGAAATTCAGCAACAATGCCTTCCAGGTTAATTAATTTTTACATCATTATATAGTATTTCACTTTGTCTGTGTTAACTTTCCTTTCTCTAACATTTTTTCCTGGTATTGAAATAGCCATGCAACACTTTTTCATAGTGTTTTCATGGTATATATTATTTTAATCATTTTAATTTTAACCTACCTGTAGCATTATATTTCCAATGAGTTTCTATAGACAATATTTAATTGGGACTTTTTAAAAACACAATTCTCACAATAGCCATGTTTAAAATTAGTCTAAATATACCATGTGCATATAAACTGATTTTTGGAATGTCTGGTGTCTATAGATCATTTTGTTATTTGTTTTGTGGTATTCTTCCCACAGTTGTTTATTCCTGTTTCCCCTTTCATTCTCTTTTGTGCATTTTTGAACTTCTTTTAGAATTCTATCTTCCTTGATCTATTTTTTTCTGAAAATATATTTTATACATATATATGCATATATATATATTTATAAATTTTCTTGTTGTTCTAAGGATTTCTATTGCATATTTTTCTATTGCTTTGCTAAAAATGACACAGACTTAGTGACTTAAGCCAAAACAACTATCTCACAGTTTTCAAGGTCAAAAGTTGAGGCACAATGTGGCTGAATTTTTTTGCTCATAATCACTGAAGGCCAAAATCAAGATATCTTCAGGGTTTTGTTTCTTGCTGGAAATTTTGTGAAGCTTCTTCTAAGTTCATTCAAGTTGTTGGCAGAATCCAGCTCCTTTCAGAGACTGAGGTGTCTGTTTTCTTATAGCTTTCAATCAGGGCTTCTCTTGTCTTTCTAAATTTTACCTGCATTTCCTCCACAGGACATCAAGGCTTCTTGTATTTTCAAAGCTAGCAACATTCTATTGAGTCTTTCTCACATTTCATATCTTTCTGACTTCCTCTTCTGCCACCATACATTGAAAGCTCTCTGATTTTAAGAGCCCATGCCATTACATCAGAGCCACCAGATAATTTAGGATGATATTTTTATTTTAGCATCAACAGTGCCATATAACATAAACATGGAAGTGACATTTCACTGCATTATTAAGGTTTGGGTTTAAGGCATAAAATGTACCATGGAAAATTTCTAGACATTTTTATTGCTATAACTGCATATATTAACTTTTATAGCCATCTTAGAATCAATATTTTACTATTTTAAGTTGAATGAATATATTTTACAAACTCATAGATCAATTATTTTCTGCTTTTAAGTTTTAGTTGTATTATGTTTTAACATTTATCTTAAAATAAGACAGTATTGTATTTTTTTGTGATTTAACACCTAAAATATATTAAATGGATCAAGAAAAAATAATCTATTCTACTTACACAGATGTAGCTTATCTTTTACCTTTCTTTCATTAATGATATTCCAGAATATTTACTGGTATCATTTTCTTTCTATCTGAATAACTTCTTTTAACCATGATTTTACAATAAGTGTTTTACCAATGAATTCCTTCATTTTACTTTACCTGAAAAGGTCTTTATTTCACCTCTTTTCTGTATTAATAAATTTACTCCAGAGAAACAGAACTCATAGGGAGGCTGGCAAGTATGAACTTCACAGAGCAAATTCCTATTTAGATTCTCTAATGAAAATGATGTTGAATTCTGAATACCCAGGGGAAAAAAGCTGGCTAAAAACTCCAGTAAGAGGCTGCATTGATGTTGAGGCAGAGATAAAAACACTGGATTCTCACTTTTAAGACCTCCAATTGATTAGATGAGAAGATTATCCAAATTGCTGAAAGCAAACTTCCTTTGTCAATTATGGATGCAATTGACTGATTGCAATACAAATCACATTTACAAAATAACTTCACAGTAACAAGTAAGCTAGTGTTTGACCAAACAACTGGACACAATAATTTAGAGAAGTTGACACATGAAAATAACCATCATATTCCTAAAGGATATTTTTGCTTGTAAAAA
>JAQZBX010107737.1:0-10624 GCA_029593785.1 Cabassous unicinctus
TGGAGGTATGTCCATGATTCTTTTTCCATGCCTGGAGCTCAGCTCTGCCATGCAGTCCAGGTTGCCAAGCAGAGGCAGAAGCAGCAGGAAGCACTCCATGGAGCCCTGGCCTGTCAGCTCATGGCAGAATAATATACTACAGTCCCTTCACCAGCAGAGTTTTCCCAATGCCCACAGTTCTCAGCAGGTATCACATCTCCCCATTTTCCTTTCTTTATGTGTGTAATGTTATAGATAAAAATCAGTATCATTAATCAAGGGACGTACTCTTTATGATTTCATTCAGTATGAATTTCACTGCTTATTTTAAATTATAAATAAATTATACATGTATGGAGAAAAAATTTATTTGTTTTTAGAAACTGCAATATTCTGTCTATATCCCCCATCTTCTTGTTTTTACTTCCCCAGAATTATACACTTCCTACTTCAGCAGATGTTAAAATTGTGTGTATATTTCCATACTTCTAATTGATGTGCATGATTTTTCTCACTTTCTTGGTACCAAGCCTCTCCATAAATGTTCAAACATCTCATCTTACATACATATTACTATCATAGTTATTTGGTCTGACATATTTTTGAGACAAATTAAATGTTGCCATATTGTATTATTGAACTGTTCTTTTAGTTTACATAGAGGCATTACACAGATTTTGGTGATCCCTGGATTTTGTCTTATACTGAAGAGTGGTAATATAAAGATGAATTAGAGCTTTAAATAGGAAAACTTTCATTCTACTAACTTCACTCATGTCTGTTTTGTCTGGCCTATGCTATAGGACCCCTGATGTCAGTACAATTTGGTCTTAAGTTACAAAGCAAAACCTAAGACATTTCACAGTATATTGTCTTGAAATAACAGTTACAACCAAATTCAATCTTGAAGAATAATCCATTTTAGACCTTATTTCTTTGTTGTTTAATTAATTCTTCATTCATGTAAGACACACTAACAGAAGAGTTCTCAAACTATAAGAATTCTCCTTAACAAGATATAAGAAATTAGCTGAAAGAAATGAATAACTAAAAGTATAATTTCATATAACAAAAATCTGAGAGACATCAGCAAGATGATGGTGTAGGCAGCTTTCATCCTCCTGCATATGTATATTATGAGTGTGTGTGTGTGTGTGTGTGTGTGTGTGTGTGTGTGTGTGTGTAGAACCAGAATGAGCATTTAAAGAACTCTGGATATCAAGAAAAAGTTTACAGCAGAAGTTACAGAGATATGGCTTACAATAGGTCAGGCAGTGTGTAGTGTTCTTACAAAACAGAGGAGGAAGGCCAGAAGATTTCCAGTGGAGCTGCTTTGGGTATCTTCAGACAGTATAGTGCTGCACACACAGAACAAGAAGAGACAAAGAGACAAAGAAACTAAAAGGAAATTTTACTTGTCCCCATAGCTGTGAATGGTGTCTGCAACTCACCATCGAGGCATTTAGCAACAGATAACCCTGTGGCTGATGATGGCCAACTGACTGTGTAATGGACATCTTCCATCCTCTGAAGAGGGAAGGTAATTTGGAAGACACAGTGTGGTTTCTCTTCGGCAAGTTTAGACAACAAGACCTGGCTTTGCATTGAAGGCACAGAATATCCAGCCAGGGGAAGATAAAAGAATCACTTCCATGGAAAATTTTGGCAAGGGGTATCATCTGCTGGCAGTCTGGGAACATGAATGAAGACATTAATCCCCATGCCTATAGATTTTCTCTGTGTCCATTAGTAGGTCTCTGACCCAGTTTTGAAACTTAAACAGTGCAATCTTAAAGTTTTAGAAAAAGTACAAAAATCAAAGAAGAGCCATTAAACAAAACCACTAAGCAAAAGAGAGAAATTGATCAATATAGTTTAATAATCAATATAATGAGATGCCTAGATATCAGCAAAAATTACAAGCCATACTAAGAAACAGGAAGAGATGTCCCAGACATAGGAACAAACCAAGAATCCTGATGAGACATAGTATTTAAAACAACTAATCAAAAATGTTCACCCCAATCTCCTAAATCAATTCAAGGTGTTTACAGAAAATAGGACTAAAGAGATAAGGAATATAAAAAGACACTTGATGAGAATAAAGAACAATTTGAAAGCTGACAAAGAAAAGTAACAGAGATAATAGGATTAAAGACAACAATGGATGAGATTAAAAATACATTAGAGGCATATAACACCAAATTTGAATTGGCTGGGACAGAATAAGTGAATTAGAAGAGAGAGCATTTGAATTGTAGGATAGAATAACAGAAAAAGGAAAGAATGGGAAAAAAATTGAACAGTATCTCAGGGACTTGAATGACAGTACAAAGTGGACACACATATGTGTCATAAGTGTCCCAGAAGAAGATGCATATGGATAGGGAGCAGAAAGAATATTTGAGGAAATAATGACTGAAAATTCCCCAAACTTTATGAAAGTCATAAATACAAATATCTAAGAAAGACAATGTTTTTCAAACAAAAAAATCTGAATACACCTATGCTGAGACACCTACTCTTCAGAACATCAAATGACAGCAATAAACATAGGATTCTGGAGGAAGCAAGAGAAAACCAATGTATCACCCACAAGTGAACCCCAATAATATTGTGCCAATATTTCATCAGAAACCACAGAGTTAAGAATTCAGGTGTATGATATATTAAAAGTACTGGTAAAGAAAAACTGTCAGCCAAAAATTCTTTATGTGGAAAAAGTATTTTTCAATAATGATGGGGGAGTTTAAAGCCTTCAAAACAAACGAAAACAGAGAGATTTTGTAAACAAGGCATCAGATGTGCAAGATATAATATAGAGATTTCTGCAGCTTGATAGAAAAAGATAAGGGAGAGAGCCCTGGAGAAGAGTGTAGAAATGAACACTATCAGTAAAGGTAAATAGAAGGATAAAAAGACAGATATAAATAAGATATAACAACAGAAAGCAAAAGGATAAAATGGACAAAGTAATTAATATTTTTACAATAATAATGATGAATATTATTGGAATGAACTTCCCAATCAAAGACTTAGACTGTCAGAATTGATAAAAAATATGAGGTATCTATATACTGTCTACAAAAGACTCACCTTAGATGCAAGGACACGAGCAGGCTGAAAATGAAAGGTTGGAAAAAGATATTCAAGGTAAATAGTGACAAAAATATCGGGAGCTGTGATACGAATCCCAGACAAATAGAATAAAATGCAAAAGTGTTCAAGAGATGAAGAAGGTAATTATATACTAATACAAATGACACTACAACAATAAACAACAATAATATTCAGGTACATAACCTGGGGTGCCCCAAAATAAATGAGGCACATACTGGCAAAACTGAAGGGATAAATAGAAGTATCTACAATAATTGTTGGAGACTTCAATACACCACTCTCAACATTGGATAGAGCATATGGACAGAGGCTCAACAAGGCAAGAGAACTTGAATAATATGATAAGTGAACTAGACCTAACGGACATTTACTGAACATAGACTCCAAGAACAGCAGGGTATACTTTCTTCTCAAGTGCCCATGAATCTTTCTGCAGGATAGACCATAGTTTGGGTCATGAGACAGATCTCAATAAATTTAAGAAGTCTGAAATTCTCTGATCACCATGGAATGAAGTTGGAAATCAATAACAGGCATGTAAGGAACAATTCAAACATATATGGTGACTAAACATCATAATGTTAAATAAACAGTGGACCAAAGAAGGAATTGAAAGAGAAATCAGTAAATATCTCAAGATGAATGAAAATGAAAACACATCATATCAAAATCTATGGGATACAGTGAAGGTACTGCTGAGAGGGAAATTTACAGCACTAAATGCTTACAAGAAGAAAGAGCAAAAAATTTTTAAAGACCTAACTGCATACATGGATGAATGAGAAAATGAAAACCTATCTAATCCTAAAGCAAGCAAAAGGAAAGACATAACAAAGATTAGAGCAGAAATAGATGAAATTGAGAACAAAAGACAATATAGAAAAATTTTAAAAATGAAAATTGATTCTTCAAGAAGATCAACAGAATTGACAAACTCTTAGCTAGGCTAACAAAGAAAGAATGAGAGTAAATGAAGATAAAATCAGAAACAAGAAGGGAAACATTACCAATGACCATGTAGAAACAAAAGAGATCATAAGAGATATTATCAATAACTGTATGCTAACCAACATAGATGCAATGGACAAATTCTCAGAAATTCATTAACAACCTACTCTGACACTAGAAGAAATAGATCTCAACAAACTGATAACAAGTGAAGAGATTAAAACAGGTATCAAAACCCTCCCCAAAATGAAAAGCTCAGGATGACATGCCTTCATAGGTGAAATCTACCAATCATTCAAAGAAGATGCCATAAAAACCTTGCTCAAACTTTTCCAAAAATGTATTTGGGAGGAATGCTAAGAAACTCATTCACTAAACCCCAAAATCACCCTAATCTCAAAGCCAGAAATAGATACTACAAAAAGAGAAAATAACAAACCAATTTTTCTAATGAACATTAATGCAAAATTCCTTAACAAAATAATTGTTAACTAAACCCAAAGGCCATTAAAAAATATATGAATGGGGTTTATCACAGATATACAAGGATGTTTCAACACAAGAAAATCAATCAGTGTAACACAGCACATCAATAAAATGAAGAAGAAAAATCACATGATCATGTTAATTAAGGCAGAAATGGCATCCGACAAAATACAACAGTTTTTCTTGATAAAAGCCCTCTGAAATATAGGACTCAAAGGAAAATTTCTCAACATGATAAAGTGAATATATGAAGAACCCAGAGCTAGCTTTGTACTCAACAGTGAATGATCTCAATGAGATCGTGACAAGACAAGCATGCCCCATATCACCACTGTTATTCAATATTGTGCTAGAAATTCTAGCTAGATCAATGAGGTAAAAAAATAAATGAAAGTCATCCAAAAATAAAAGAAGAAGCAAAACTTTTGCCATTTGCTGATGACATGACCCCATACCTAAGAAATCCACATAAAGCTAGTAGAACTGATAGACAGGTTCAAAAAAGTGGCAAGATACTAGATTAATATGCAAAAATTAGTAGCATTTCTATACACTACTAATGAGCAAACCAAGAAGAAAGTCAATGAAAAATTCCATTTTCATTAGTGATTAAAAGAATCAAATATTTAGGAAGAAACTTAACCAAGGACATAAAGGGCTTGTATTCACAGAAATGCAAAACATTGCTAAAAGAACCTGAAGAAGACCTAACTAAATGGAAAGTAATTCTATGATCACAGATTGGAAGACAACATATCCTTAAGGTGTTAATTCAATATTCCTTTGGTTATTATGTGAATCTCCACTCACTGTGAGAATGCCCCATGAAAATTTGAACTCATTTATATGTCTTATATGTATGCCCAGGGCTTCCTTCCAAATATCCACCATCAATGACACTCTGCAACAATGATCCCCCCACCACAGTTGTAACCTTTCTGTGATCCAAAACCTCTTCAAAAATGAAGCCAACAAAACAGACAAATACAATTAATAATTGATGTACAAATATTGAAACATAGCTACTAACCATGGTCAATGGTTTATATTATGAACCATTTTGGACCATACACTTTTATAAATTTTGATGTAATTTAACATGGCCTGTATCCATCAGAGCAAGATCATGTAAAACAGTTCCATCACCCCAAAAATGCCCCCTCTTCCATCTATTCCAGTCCTCCCTCCACCTCCCCTCAAGACCCATGACACCCACCAGGCTTCACTCCTTGAAAGACACGACCCATAGTTACTTGTAACAAAACTGAAGACTTGACACAGTTTTGACAAGTATTCACAGTGTTCTGTCCTCTTCCACTAGGCATCACCCATGTTATCCAGATAATTCTACTCCTTCATTTCAGAACACAGGAGGCCTCACCAGGATAGGAGTCCACCAGCTTGCTGCTCATTATGTGAGTCTCCACTCACTGATGAACATTCACACACTCCCTAGAAGCCTGGCCCAGGTGTTTCCTGTCCTGAATGCCCCCATATCAACACCCTAAACCAACAACCATCATTGGACATATTGCCAAAAAAGCATTCCCAACATTGTAGTTTCAACCACATACCCACCAATCCCCAGTGTTCACCTGCTCCCTCCCCAATCCTCCCCCCAGTTCCATGGGCAGCCCAACCCAACCTCCCACCTCTACCCCTGTCAAACTTACACTGCTAAACCCAGTAGTTTCTTTGCACCTCGGTCATGCACTTCCACTGCACAACAAAGCATTTACACTTTATCATAGATTTTGCCCTTATGGGCATTAGCTCAAAACCTTTTCCTTTTCTATTTCTTGTAAACCTATCTTCCAGACTGTAGCCCTGTAAGCCTGCCCAATTTACTTAATTCATATCAGTGAGGTCCTGTAATATTTGTCCTTCAGCAACTAGCTGGCTTCACTCAACATAACATCCTCAAGATTCATCCATGTTATCCTGTGTGTTGATACTGTATTCCTTCTTACAGCTGAGTAATATTCCATTATATTTATATACCACAATTTGTTTATCCATTCATCTCTTGAAGGGCATTTGGGTTGATTCCAAATTTTGGCAGCAGTGAATAATGTCACTATGAATATTGGTGTGCATATTTCTGTTCATGTCCTTGCTTTCAGTTATTCTGAATATATATCCACCAATGGAATTGCTGGATCGTATGGCAGTTCTATAGTTTTCTGAGGAACCTCCAAACTCTCCACCACAATGGCTGCACCATTCTACATTCCCACCAACCATGGGTGAGAGGTCCCTTTCTTCCACATCCTCTCCAATACTTGTAGACCTCTGTTTTTTAATAGCTGCCAGTCTAATAGGTGTAAGACGATATCTACCCGAATTGATTTACAGATTCAATGCATTCCCAATAAAAATTACATCAGTATGTTTTTCAGAAATAGAAAGGCCAATTATCAAATTTATTTGATTGTTTAAGGGTCCATAATAGTTCAAAATATATTTTTAAAAAATGAATGATGTTGGCAGACTCTCACGTCCTGACTCTAAAGCATATTACTTAGCTACATTGGTAAAAACACCATGGCACTGGCATAAAAATAGACTTACTGACAAATGGAGTTGAATGGAGTGTTCAGAAATATGCTCTCATATCTATGGTCAAATGATATTAGACAAGGCTGAGAAACCTAGCCAGCTGGGTCAGAATAGCTATTTTTTTTAACAAATGGTGCTGGGAGTACTGTATATGCATACATAAAAGAAAGAATAAGAACTGCACCACTGAACCCAGATTTCCGACACCTAATACAAAAATTATTTCAAAATGCATAGAGTTCCTAAATATAAAACATGGAACCATAAATCTCCTAGAATACAATGTAATTGAACATCTTCAAGGTCTGTGCTAGGTGACAGTTTAGTAAACATTTCACCCAAAGCATGAATAATGAAAAAAAAAAATAGATAAATGGGACTTCCTCAAAATTAAAAATTTTGTGCTATGAAAGACTTTGCCAAGAAGGTGAAAATGCAACCTACTCAAAGGAAGAAAATGTTTGGAAACAATATATGTGATTAGGGTTTGATTTCTATAGACATTTTTCCAAAGAAGGAAATGAAATGAACAAAAAGCACATGAAAAGTTGCTTAACATCACTAGCTATCAGGGAAATGCAGATCAAAACTACATTGAGATAGTTCATGCATTACAGAATTGCCATAATTTAAATAAACAGTAAACTGCAAGAGCTGTAAAGGATGTGGAGAAATAGGAACAGTCCACAGTTGGTGGGAATATAAAATGGTACCACCTCTGTGGAAGGCCATCAGGTGGATATCTCAGGAAGCTAAATATAGAATTGCCATATGATCATGCATCCCTACTCCTTGGAATATATTCATAAAACTGGAAACAACATGAACAGACATTTACAAACCAATGTTAACTGAGACATTATTCACAATTGCTAAAAGATGGAAATGTCCCAAGTGTCCTTTAACTATTGTATGGATAAACCAAATGTGTTTAATATGCATTTGATATAATGCTATTCAGCTTTAAGAAGAAATGTAGTTGGGGTGCAAAAGACAACATAGATGAACCAGGAGGAAATTATATTGATTGAAATAAGCCAGACACAAAAGGACAAATATTTTATGACCTCAGTTATATGAATTAAGCACTATGAATAAATTCATAGCATTAAACTATAGAATATAGATTAGTAGGAGACTGAATGTGGATTGAGAAGGGAAAGCTCATGTTGAATGTATGTAGAATATTTACTATGGTTAATGATAAATGGAAATGGATAGAGTTGATTGAAACACATTATAGTGAGTATACCGAAACTGCTGATTTATGAATGTGATTGTGGCAGAAAGAGGTACTCTAGAGACATAAATGTCAATTTGAAAAAGAAGCTAGAGGATAATCCAGAGAGTGTATAACATGGTGATTTTGGTGGTAGATGAGGATTGTGGTTTATAGTACAAATACAACAATATTACTCTATTTAAGGTGTAAAGAATATGGTAATGTATGGGAAACCCAAATGTTATGTAACTTATGGACAGTAGGAATATTGTAATGTTTTTGTAGCAATGATAAAGAAGCTACAGTATCAATTCTAAGGACCAATGATTGGGGGGTATAAGTTGCTTTTGGACTTTTGCTTTTGGAGTAGTGATAAAGCTCAAAAATTGATTGAGGTGAAGAGAGCACAACTCTGTGATGAAACTGAGAACCACTGAATGTACACTTTGGGTGGATTGTAGAGGGCATTAGATGGCATAGCACAGTGAACCCTTTGTGGATTATGGATTATGGTTAACAGTACAAATATGAGAATATTTTCCCAAGAACTATAAAAATATTCAGTACTAATATATGGTGTTAATAATAGGGTTGCTTATGGGAAAATTCATCAAATATAAGCTATGGACTATAATTAGCAGTAATATTTTGATAACGTTCATCCACCAGGTGTAAAAAATATGTCACAACAATGCAAGGACTTGGTGGTGGGGTGATGAATGGGAATCATGTATGTTATGCATGATTGTTTGCAAACCCATGACTTCTCCAATAAAAATAAGTTTACAGAAACCATGAGTTATTGACTCAAGAAAAAGACAAGATAGAAATATAGGGAAACTACATAGCTCTTTTGCTAAATCTTGCCCATCCCCTCTATGCTCTGTGGCAGATTTGAAAAATAGATCGTCCACATTTCCAGTATGGGACTCTAGATCCTGGGAATGGATGTAGTAGAGCACAACTTACTTACAAAATACCATGCACATATATTCAGGTTCTCATTATCTCTGTTTCACCTATCACAGAAATCACCCAGTTTGGAAAGTGGCAGTCATTGCTTAAAATTGCTATAAAGAAATAATCAAACTGCTGCTATCTGGTGAAAATGATTGAGGCATACAATAAAGGACTGGGTTCCTTGCATGAAAATTTAGGTAGAGTTCGTTTGGGAAATTACAACATTCTGGAATACCCAAATATATTAGAGTGTATAGGAAGCCAGGAAGCAAACCCAGAGAAGGTTTAAGCTCTGAGAATACCTGGGAAGTCTCTTAGCTTTTACTTGGAGATGATCTTTAGATTCAGCCCAAGCCTGACTAAGAGTTGAAGGGTAGAGCAGCAGCAAAGAGCTATTCTGCAAGACTGGAGAAAGGATTTTTTTTTTAATTTAATACTGTTTTGTATTGCATTGCTGTTTTTGTTTATGTATGTTTTGCTCCCTACAGGTGTTCAAGAAAGTTTCTACCAAAACATTAGTTGAATACAAGCTAATGGAACAAAGACTTTGCAATCATACACTACATGGAATACAATTTTCAAAAAATTAGTTGTGAAAAAGTCATTCAACAAAACTAGTTCAGAAAACGAGAGAAAATAGGGCAGAAAGTATATTTGAAGATATAATCACCAAAAACTTCCTATATTCTAAGAAGGATACATATATACACATAAAAAACTGAACACACTGATAATAGACCATACTCAAGATATCCATAGAAAGATTCATTAAATTAAAAATATCAAAATAAAAATGCAAACAGAATCTTCAAAGCAGTGTGAGAAGTGTCTCATCATGTACAAGAACTGTTCACTAAGATGAAGCACAGATTTCTCATTAGACATAATAAAAGGCAAAAGGAAGTGGGACACATATTTAAAGTTATGAAAGAAAAAAATCAAGTAAGAATTCTGCATTTTGCAAAAATGGCTTGTATAAATGAGGGGGAATTTTAAGACATTCTAAAATGAACAAAATTGAAGCGTTTATTATGACTAAAGCTGCCCTAAAAGAAATACTGAGGTGAGCCTTTCATTTGGAAACGGAAGTACATTAGACAATAACTCACAACTATGAATAAAGAACTCTCAAAAAACAAACAATATTAGGAAATATCAATATTATAATTGTTTTGCATCAAAACTCTACATTATATTTTCCATGAGTGCAAAATACAAGTGGATAAGTATAATTTTAAAACTTTGCATTGGGCACACAATGAAGAAAGATGAAATCTGTGAGTCAAACTGCAAAAAAGGGGAAGATGTGTAATAAGGGATAAGAGTTTTCATAGGTTATTGAAGTTAATT
>JAQZBX010107738.1:0-10621 GCA_029593785.1 Cabassous unicinctus
CTTTTCTTGTTGTGTAGTATTCCGTTGCATGACTGTTGCAGTTGGGCAGTTTGATGTAACAATGAATTCCAAAAATATAATTGGATTATGCTTGTAAACTGATCTGTTAATCTGGGCATGATTAAGTTATGATTAGGGCGATGACTGGGCCACGTCAGTAAGGTATTGAGCCCCACCCCTTGGTGGGTGGGGAATCGAATATAAAAGGCAAGGCAAAGAACAGAGTTGAAGCAGTGTTTGAGAAGCAGTTTTGATGTTGGAAAGAAGGCCCCAGGAGAAGAGAAGCGAGCCATTCGCCTGATCGTCTACAGCTGACCTTGTGGAGAAAACAGGAACTAAGCCTGGAGAGAAATGCAGCCCCAGGAAGAGAAGAACCAGAAGAAACTTAACGCTTTATGGCCTGGTATCTGTGTACTTCTACCCCAAATAAATACCCTTTATAAAGACCAACCCAATTTTGGTATTTCACATTAGCACCCCTTTGGCTGACTAATACAATGACTAAAACATTTTTAAAACTATTTATTGTAGCAACATATATACAACTCAGAATTTCCCATTTTAACCACTTTCAGTGTTACAGTTCAATGGAGTTAATTACATTCAAAATATTGTGCTACCATCATTACCATCCATTACCCAAACTTTTTCATCAGCTCAAACAGAAATTGCTGCACTCATTAGGCAATACTTTTCCATTCCCTTTCCCTCCCTACCCTCTGGTATTCTAGGTATGTCTTGGTATATCATACCAATATTTGTCTTTTTGTGTCTGGCTTATTTCACGCAACATGATGTCTTCACGGTTCATGGATCTTACCACTATTTGTTCACCCATTCTATTACTGATGGACATTTCACTGTTACAAGCTTTGGGCTATTATAAATATATAAATACAAATGCCATTATCAACATTCTTGTACATGTCCTTTGGTGAAAACATACTCACCTGTTGAGTCTCTACCTAGAGGTGAAGATGATGGATTGTAGTGCATGCATGTTCAGCTTTAATAAACATTACCAAATAGATTTTCAAAGTAGTTATGCCAGTTTACACTCCCTTCAGCAGTATATGAGCATCCCAGTGGCACCATTTCCTTGTCATCACTTGGTGTTTTCAGTCTTTAATTTTAGTCATTCTGTTGAGTGTAAAGTGATATATTTTTTATGATTTTAATTTGCATTTTCCTGATGATTAATGTGGCTGAGTACATTTTAATATACATTTTTTGGCCATTCCTTTTATGATATGCCTGTTCATCTCTTTTCCCCATTTTTCTATTGTGTTGGTTTGTGTTTTTCTTATTAATTTATAAGGATTTATTATATATTCGAGATAGGAGCCCATTATCAGATATATATGGTTTTCCCACTCTGAGACTTTGCCATTTTATTCTCTTAGTGGCATCATCTGATGCCCTGAAATTCCTGATGTTAATAAAGTCTAATTCAGGAGTCAGCAAACTTTTTCTGAAAGGGCCAGATAGTAAATATTTGACTTTGTGGGTCATGTAATCTCTGTCACACCTACTTAATTCTGCCACTGTAATGTGAAAGCAGCCATAGACTGATATGTAAATGAATGTGCATGGCTGTGTTGCAATAAAACTTTATTTACAAAAAAGGTGGCAGGCTGGATTTGGCCTAAGGGCTGTAATTTTCTGGCCCCTAGTCTTTTTTTTTTTTTTTTGTAAAGATTTATTTATTTTATTTTATTTATCCCCCCCTTGCTGCTTGTGCTGCTGTGTCCATTCGCTGCGTGTCTTCTCTGTGTCTGCTTATCTCCCCCTTGCTGTGAGGTCTTGCCACATCAGCCCACGGCGCCGCGCGAGCCGGCCTGCCCTCACAAGGAGGCACCCGGAAGCCGGGGCCTCTCATATGGTAAACGGGTGCTCTATCCATTGTGCCACACCCGCTTCCTGCCGTGAGGTTGCTGCATCAGCCCACTGCACCGCTCAGGCCAGCGTGCCCTCACAAGGAGGCCTCAGGACGCGAACCCGGGCCTCCCATATGGTAAACGGGGGCTCTATCCACTGAGCCACACCCGCTTCCCAGGCCCCTAGTCTTTTTATCAATCATTTCCTTTATGGTTAATGCTTTTTGTGACCTATTTAATGAATCTTTTCCCACCCCAAGATCATGGAGATATTCTCCTATGACATCTTGTAGAATCATTATTGTTTTACCTTTCACAGTTAGATCTACAATCTACCTGGAATTAATTTTTTTTGTGTCTACAGTAAGAGAGGGGTCAAGTTTCATTTTTTCCCCATATGGATTCCAGTTGATCCAGAACAATGTATTAACAAGACCTTCCAGTGGCACTGTGTTTGTCATAAATTAAGTGTCCATAAATGTGTGCTCTCAATTCTATTCCATTGATCTATTTATTTATCCCTGAGCCGAAAGAATAATGGCATTGGTTTAATTTGTCTGTTTTGTTGTTGTATAGTATAGTATTATCTGGGAAATGAAATCCTTCTGTTTTTTTTTTTCTTTTCAAGATTTCCTTAGCAATTCTTGACCCTTTGCATTTCCAAATGTATTTTGAAATCAATTTTTAAATTTCAACAAAAAGACCTGTTGGCAATTTGGTATTGCACTAGGGGTTTATTTATTTATTTATTTAAAGATTTATTTATTTTTATTTATCTCCCTCTTCCTGCTTGTGCTCGCCGTGTCCATTTGCTGTGTGTTTTTCTGTGTCTGCTTGTCTCCCTTTGTTGGGTCATCTTGCTGTGCCAGCCCACTGCGCCACGTGGGCCATCAGTGGAGCCGGGTTGCCTTCACCAGGAGGCCCTGGGAATTGAACCCCGGGCCTTCCATAAGGTAAACAGGAGCCCAACCAATTGAGCCATAGCCGCTTCCCAATTTGGGGTTTAATTGACATATTTACAAAATTGAGTGTTCCAATCCATGAGCATGATATATCATCTTCATTAGTTTTTCTCAATAGTTTTGTGCATAGAAATGATGAAAATGTTTTTTTTATATTTATTCCTAGGTATCTGGTTTTTTACGTCATTGTAATTGTTATGTTTTTAATATTTCATTTTATGGTTTTTCTTGCTGGTGTTTGGAAATGTAATTGATTTTTGCATATTGACCTTGAATCCAGTGACTTAGATGAATTCATTTAATAATTTTAATAACTGATCTGAAGATTCTTTAGGATTTTCTATGTACATAATCATACCATCTGCAAATAATGGCAAACTTATTTATTAACAATCCATATATTTTATTTATTTTTCTTGTCTTGTTGCACTGGCTAGGCGAGAACAAAACTGAACAAAAGTGGTTATAACAGTCAAACTCACCAAGTTTCCAGTCTCAGAAGAAAGCCTTCAACATTTCACTAAGTTGATATTTGCTTAAGGTATTTTTGGAAATATCCTGTATCAGCTAGCTTTTGTTGCATAAGAAAAGAACCTCAAAAACCCAGTAGATAATTAAAATAAAAATGATTGAAGTAATGAATGCACAACTATGTGATTATACCAAATACCATTGATTGTACACTTTGGATGGATTTGTGCTTTATTAATATGTATCAATAAAACTTGTTAAAAACAAAAAACAAAACAAAACAAAAAACCCAGTAGCATATAACAAATATTTATTCCTTACACAAACGTGGCAATCAGCTGATCTGGGCTGCGCTTAGTTGCGTGGCTTTGCTGTCCTTGATTGGGCTCATGCGTGTAGCTGTGGCTTGACTGGGCACTCAGTTGGTAAGATGTTCTCTACCTGTTTCTCGCCCTCCTCCTTGGACATGTGGGCTAGCCTGGGTAAGTCCTTCTCATGGTAAATGGCAGAAGCACAAAAGAACAAACCCCAATCTGGAAGCCCATTTCAAAACACTGCTGGCATCACATCTGCTAACATCCCACTGGCCAAAGAAAGTCATATGGCTGAGATCAAAGTCAAGGGCAGTATTGTCCAGGATGGGAGGGCACTGCAAATTTAGATGGCAAAGGGTATGGTATAAGAGGGGTGAGGAATTGGGGCCATTAATGCAATCCTCCACATGTCTGTATCAGATTAAGGACATTTACTTCCATCTTTAGTTGGCTAAGGGTTTTTAAAATCATGAACGGATATTATATTTTATCAAATATATATTTTTTGCATCTATTGAGGTGATTATATGATTTTCTCCTTCATGCTATTATGATGTAAAATATACTGATTTAAAAAAAGAGAGAGAAAATATATATACTGATTGATTTTCAATCTTTAAATGAACCTGGCTGTGGTAGGCAGCCTCTAAGTTGGCCCCCATGATCCCTGGATCACTTGGTATTTCTATCCTGTAGAATCCCCTCCTGTTGATTGTGGAATAGACCTAGTGATTTTGCTTCTAATCAACAGAAAACACAACAGGGATGGGAAGTTACTACTGAGATTAGGTTACAAAAATACTGTAAATTCAATCTTTTATCTCTCTCTCCCTCTCTGTCTCTCTTGGAGACCTTGCTCTAGGGAAAGCAAGCTACCATGTTGTCTGTACCGCTATGGAGAGACCTACTCAGCAAGGAACTGACGTCTCCTGCCAAGAGCTAGCAAGACCTGAGTCTTGCCAATAGCCACATAAGTGAGCTTGGAAGTGGGTCCCCCCCGAGTCAAGTTTTGAAGACTAAATTAATTTATACATTGAGGTAAAAAGCAAAACAGTGCTGGTTCTTAGTGAAATTCAATACAATTTAGGAATATTATCTTTGAGCTTGCCTTTCAAAATATGTGATATATGGGGATAATAAGACCTATGTCATAGGACTGTTGTGAGGATTAAATGAGATAATGTATTAGTAAGCACTTAATGAATAGTCACCTTGATAGTATTGCATCTTAACAGTTTAACTACCATTAAGGTGAGATCTTTTTAAAGGTAGGGATTGAGTTTTATTCATCTCCAAATTAGTACTTACCACAAAATGGATGTTCAATTACTACTTTGGAAATAATTGACAAATTGAATCTGTCTTCATACATGTAAAACAAAAAAACAAGTTACATAGAAATTGGTCAAGTCACTTAACCTCTGTTTCCTCATCTAATAAGTTAGGACACTAGACTTAATCTCTATCATTTCTTCTAGCTCCATTCAATTATTCATTCACTCATTCATTTCACAAATATTTATTGGACCCCAACCATGTGCCAGGAACTGTGCTTGGTACTAGGATTCAATGATGAGCAGAACTGTTGTGTTTTCATGACATTTATAGTCTAAGGAGAGGAAGACATAAAACAAATAAGTGGGAAGCAGATATGGCTCAAACGATTGGGCTCCTGTCTACCACATAGGAGATCCAAGGTTCGATTCCTGGGGCCTCCTGGTGAAGGCAAGCTGGCCCGCACGGTGAGCTGGCCCGAGTGGAGTGCTGGCCCACACAGGAGAGATGGCACAGCAAAAAGAGACACAGAGGAGAAACAATAAGAGACGTAGCAGACCAGGGAGCTAAGGTGGCTCAAGAGATTGAGTGCCTCTCTCCCACTCTGGAAGGTCCCAGGATCAGTTCCTGGTGCCACCTAAAGAGAAGACAAGCAGACACAGAAGAACACACACACAGCGAATGGACAGAGAGCAGACAGCGAGCGCAAAAACAGCGGTGGGAGGAAGAGATAAATAAATAAATCAGTAAAAAAAACACACACAAATAAGCACACCCATGAATCTACACTTATAAACTGTGATAAGTGCATTGAAGGAAAGTTTGGGGAGCCATGGAAGAGATTAACAGGGGGACTGGGCAAAATTTGAGATAAGAGGAAGTTTGTGAATATGCTAGCTATGAAAAGACCTTTGGCTTTATGGAATGACCTTTGCCTTCCAGCTATCAGAAAGCGCGTATGGGGAAGCGATGTGGCTCAAGCAGTTTGGTGCCCACCTACCACATGAGAGGTCCCAGAGTTCAGTTCCCAGTGCCTTCTAAAGAAGATGAGCAAGACAGCAGGTTGGCGAGGCGGGCTGGCACGATGAGCTGACACAACAAGATGACACAACAAAGAGACAAGACAAGGAAACACAATGAGAGACACAACAAGCAGGGAGTGGAGGTGGCTCAAGTCATTGGGCGCCTCCCTCCCACATGGGAGGTCCTGGGTTTGGTTCCTGGTATGGCCCAAAAAGTAGAAGAGCAGACAGCAAGCGTAAAACAACGGGGTGGGGAGGGAGAGAAATAAATAAAATAAATATTTTTATAAAAAAGAAAGAGCATATAGAAAGAGCATATGAAAGTGAGTGATTCTAGCACCAGCAGAATCTCAAAAAAATCACTGTCCACATCAGCATGCCTTGGTTTGTACACCCAGCCATTAAGAGTAGGCACAGCCAGGCACCTGGGGACCAGAGGAAAGAGGCAGAAGACAACACTTGAACAGAATTCGTCTCCCAATTTAAGCATTCGCATTGGAAGCACACAAAGAAAGTGTCACAAATCTCTCCACGGAACATCCATGATAGGGAGATAATTGCTGGAAATGACTGGTATGATGCTGTTAACACCAAATCAGAGGAGGCTGCCAAGAGCTTGGTTATTTTTCCCTCACGGCAGCCAAAAAGCACAGGTGTCTTAAAGAAAAGAAAGTGCAGAGGAGAGTGCTGAGTGATCAGGAAGCCTATTCATGCTGAAGCCCCAGCTCAGCCCAGTGGATCTCCAGACAAAACACATTGCCTGCACTTTCTCCTCCGTTGCCAGGTAATAGTAAAGCTTCAGCGTTGCATTTGTTGGCATGGGTTTGAGGGCAGTGTTCCCATTTCCTGTTACAAGGTGGCCTCATAGTCCTTTGAAGCTCTTGTCTCAAAAACCTGACAGGCCCTCTTCCTTAACCAGGGATTTCAGGGCCCAGCCCCTGCAGCCTATCATAAAGCACAAAACTGGCCAAACTCAGAGACAAACTGTCATTCATAATGACATTTCCCAGGGGCCGTGCCCACAAGCAAGTTTGGCGGCTTGGTCTTGTTGAGAGGAAGCTTAACTGTCTATTTAACAGCTGGAGGCCTGACTTTCAGGTCCTGCCTGTTTCACGCTCACCCTGCCTCTCCATTCTTATAAACCCTTGCTGTTTGGGTTTAATCCTGCCTCGGGTTATTCCTGTCATTGGAATTCAAAATTTTCTTATAAATTAGGTAAAACTTGATCTCCCTTGAGAGTGTCCCCTGAGTCATGTTTTACCTCCCAGAGCATATACTGTGGCAGCTTTTCTGGAGTCAGAGAGTCCCCTGAGGTACAAATATTTACATGTTTCAGGAAAATGCTTCCAGATGAGGTCACTGCCAATTCCTTAAAACTATCTTGATTGCCTTCTGAGGAGTCAGGAAGCAGGCAGAGTTTAAAGGACATAACCTTGAGTAAGGTTCCTAGATAATTTTTTTTTAAAGATTTATTTATTTTATTTAATTTATCACCCCCTTGCTGCTTGTGCTGCTGTGTCCATTCGCTGCGTGTCTTCTCTGTGTCTGCTTATCTCCCCCTTGCTGTGAGGTCTTGCCGCATCAGCCCACGGGAGCTGGCCTGCCCTCACAAGGAGGCGCCGGGAAGCGATCCCGGGGCCTCTCATAGCGATCCCGGGGCCTCTCATATGGTAAACGGGGGCTCTATCCATTGCACCACACCCGCTTCCTGCCGCGAGGTCGCTGCATCAGCCCACCGCACCGCTCAGGCCAGCGTGCCCTCACAAGGAGGCCTCGGGACACGAACCCGGGCCTCCCATATGGTAAACGGGGGCTCTATCCATTGAGCCACACCCGCTTCCCCCTAGATAATTTTTAACCATGAATCTGGCTTGCCAGATGACTTGATATCTCCAAGGTTAAGAAGGTCTAGAGTTCTTTCTCTGTGGCACTTCAAGGGGCTGTGGTGAGTCACCTGGAAAGGCAGAACTCTTGCTTTTTAATGCTAAACAAGAACCCTGTGATAAATGCCACGACTGACATTGATACACAAAGCAGCTTAGATTCTTGTGGGGTGTTCATAGGGGGTGTTAGGGGGGAAATGCAGGCAGAAATGGCTCTTTAGAAAGACATTTTTTTCCCTTTGTTTCTGGCTGCCGGCCAGAAGTATGTTTCAATTTTCTAGTCAGCAAGTCAAGCCAGATGCATGCATGGTAGCTTGGCAAAGAAAGAGGCCAGTATAAAAAGATATTAAAATTCAATAACAGCTCTTCTTCTCAAATTGCGTGGTCATAGTGAGAGTCATAAATCCGAAATGAGGTCAAGTGATGGTGTTGAGTTCAGCTTTGTTCATCCCTTGATATTATTATGCCTGGATGAGAAATATCAGTGAGAGAGGGCTGAAACATCTGTCCTCCTAATCCATCAGCCCCTAAACATCAGTTTAGGGCACCGAAATAAGCATTCTGCGAGACAGGCTGGCACGATGAGCTGACACACCAAGATGACACAACAAAGAGACAAAACAAGGAAACACAATGAGAGACACAACAAGCAGGGAGTGGAGGTGGCTCAAGTCACTGCGTATAATCAGTGTTTGTCCACTTTTAAGTCGAATCAATCATTTCCAAAGACACATCCTCTGCTTGGGGTTCAGGTTTCAAAGAAAATATCGTATCCAGAAGTCTACTCTCCAGTGTGTGCACTTTTTAGGCCAAAGTCTGAGAGTCAAGGCCAATATTAAAGTGAGACCCAGGTGTTCACAAGAAAGGGATGAGAAGGAAGAAATAAAATACCTTGTAGGCAGATACTGTTATTGTATTTTTAAGTTGGTTATTTGAAAAAACCTGGGAATACATTTTCCCATAGAGATAATGATATTAAGATAGTTGTGACTTCAGATCAGTCCAAAGAATTCTATTTAGCACAGTCCATTTCACCTCCATTCACCGTAAGAGACCTGAGTCTGTGCCTTTGTGCCCTAAGGGTGATAGTGATGAGCTAGAAGAGGGAGGAACTGGGCATAAAACATGGCAATATTGGGGGAAAGACTTCAGCATCCAGGTGGGAAGGTACCAGCGCCACGCTGCACAAAGGCTGTGGGATTAGGCAGAAGCTAAAATCCAGCCTGTGCTTCCCAAAACAAGGTGCTGCCTGCCAGACAAGGAGAATTTTTCTAATTTGTGGTATGAAACTGCCCCAAAGGGGCCAACAAAAAAGGATGGCTCTTCTAGAAGGAGGTATCAAGAGTGGGGAGTAATTTTAGCAGAAGAGGACATCAGTGGGGGAGGCATCTGGAAAGAAAGGCAAGAGAGAAGCTGCAATTCACATCTTTTTATTTTTTTTAAGAGGTACCGATGATTGAACCTAGGACCCTCATACGTGGGAAGCAGGTGCTCAACCAGTGAGCTACATCCTCTCCCCACCATTCACATCTGTATTCTTATGTATGGGTCACTGAAACTCCAGTGAGTGTAAACCTGTCCCAACCAGGATCTCTTCTGGAGGCAAAACTTTGTCTTCCTCTATTCTTGTCATGTTTCACTTTGAGACTTAGTTTACCTGGCTATTTCAGTGAGGAGATGGCAGTTAAAAGTTAACTCAGAAAAGATTCCTTACACCTGAGGGCTGGGGAGTGAATGTGTACAAAACACCTTCGGAGTTTTTGTGGATTGGGACCCCCAAACAATAGGGAAGTGCCTGTCTACAGCTTCTACTCTAGTGGAGTCCAGAGATTATCCTGGAAACAGAGAAGGAGGAAGAAGATATGGCTTCTGTGGCTGTTTGAAATTCTTTTATGAATCCCAGAAAGAGAAAGATTATGTTTGTGAACTAAATTCATTCCTGTGGGTGTGAGACCCTTTCAAATTGGACTACATCAGTGAAGCGTGACTCAGGTTGAGTCTCCACCCTCTTGCTGGGTCTGATATAAACGGAGACACACAGGAAAAGGGAGCTCTGCCATATTTGATCCTGCCATGTGAGAGAAAGGAGAGGTTCAAAGGGCTGAGGCCCAGGGAAAGATAAGCTATATGCCCGATAGCTTGTTGCTGAACTTGGGAAGAAAGCAAAGCAGCCGAGCCTGAGAGAGGAGGTACAGGAAGAGACAAGCCTTATGCCTGGTTGCCTACAGCTGAGCTCCGGGAGATGGTATTGCCCAGAGGGGAAGGAGAGATGGCCCGCCAACTTGCTTCACCAGGTGGCAGCTGACTGTGGTGAGAAAGCACCTCTTATGGTGCCTTGAGCTGGACTTTTCATGGACTTGGAACTGTAAGCTTTTACCCCAAATAAATCCCCTTTATAAAGGCCAACCTGTTTCTGGCACTTTACACCGGTAGCCCTTTGGCAAACAAAAAGGGCCTCCACGATGTGTGTTGGGCATGGAGCTCCTAAATAAGAGGAAAAGTAGTTGTGGAAAATAGCCCCATCCTAATTTGAATGCGAGGATTTAAGGCCTTACCTTACCAAGGCCTAGGGCACTTTGTTGTAGTAATAGAAAGAAGAAAAGCAAACAAACATACACACACACACACACACACACACACACACACACAACACCAAGATGTGAGGGGAAAGCCAGGGGACTCTTTCCAAATACTCTCTTCTAGCATCCAGTTGGAGAAAGAGCAGCACCTTCACCTTGCCTGGTGGAGGAGGCTGTTTCTCCCACTTCAGTTTGATCAGGAAGCAGAGGAAGACGTAGAGGCAGGAGGCCCAGCAGT
>JAQZBX010107739.1:0-10621 GCA_029593785.1 Cabassous unicinctus
TGGTAGCCCACCCAGCAAGCCAGGTCTGATCAAGGGGGCAGTGGAGGAGAGGTTAGAGGGGATCCCGCTGCTGGGAATAACTCAAGATGTCAGGCTGAGACCCTGCCCCTCAGGCTGGTGACCTTGGATAAGTTACCGCCACTCTCTGAGCCTCTGTGTCTTCATCTGTCAACGGACAAACCTCCCAACCTCAGGAATGGAGAAGAAGGACCTCAAGGAGCCAGTCCTCCTTCTGAGAGGACCTCACCCCCAGCCGGGGGCCCTGTGTCTGCACCTCCCTGGTCTGCAGTGCCCTCTGGGAGGGGTCCTTAGGCCCGGGTCTTGGTGGGCTGGGCAAAGGCCCTTTTGTTTCTCTCTCTCCTTAGGCTGCCATCCATTTACACATCAAGAAATCTCCTCTTCATTTTGCTAATGCTTTCCCACACCGAAGAGCATCAATGGAAAGTTTACATCACATTTTGATAGAAAAAGTTTCTTTATGGGTGGGTGCAGGGATTTTATAAATATTTTCTTATTTTCCCTACCAGTCTTTTTCAGGGGTGGGGGTGGGAGTTAGGGTGGGGAATTATAAAAACATTTTCTCTGAGGGCTCTTGAGGGCTCCTGGGACTGCGGGGAAAGAGGGAGGGAGGGAGGGGCTCAGGACCCCAGACCCCAACCCTGCTTCCAGAGGAGCAGCTCTGTATGCGCAGGTTTTCTTTTGGAAATGCTCTACTTCAGTAATACTAAGAAAAAAGGAAGGTTGAAAACCACTGCTTCCAAGGAGAGGCTGGAGGGTGACAGCGGTGGCGAACGGGCTCACGAGGGCCCTTATGTGACCTTCGCAGGACCCTGGACCGAAAAGGGGGATGAGGACCAGGACGAGGGCCCGGAACCCGCGGGGCTTAGTGAGCAGACACGAGGACGAGGGGCCCTTCAAGGACACACCTCGGGCACTCCCTGTGCGCGAGGCCCGATGGCGGCCTTTGAGCTCCACCAAGTCCACCCGCAGACCCCCGCGCTGCCTGCGACCTCGCGATCCCGCGGGGAACAACCTGCCTGAACCGTTTTCAACCGCCCTCCCACTGCGCACGCGCATGTCCCGCTTCCATCTGACCTATCGGCGCTCAGCTCCCCTGGCAGGAAAAACAAATCCGTGGATGGTTCCTGTCATTCAAGACCCTGGAAGTAGAGTATAGAAGCACTCGATCTGTAAAGTCCAGGTGCAGGAAGTGTCACCTGAAAAATAATTAACTAAAGTGCAAGGTAATAAAGACATTTATTTAGGGTCTTTGAATTGCAATTCGGGAAGCACAGAATGGTTTGCAACAAACTGTGTCCCGCCTTGGCATTTTCAGGCACGGAGTTTTATAGGAAAAGAAGATTACACAAGTTGTTGGTGCTTGGTGGATACTTGGACTACTCCATTTGTCCTTCAGGAAATGTACTGATGTTATGATTTGTTTATGGTGTCTGGATGTCCTTAGCATCTTGGGGAATATTTATGCTCTAGGCTTTCCATACTGTGGCAGTTTATGATATCTGATGGAGACCCGCCAGTGTACTCTCGAGAATGACCTCCGACTCCGTTTTAAATTGCTTAGCAATAGAACCTCTATTTTGTTTAATTTCATTTCAAAGAAGCTCCTCCACTACGTTCGGTGGTCGCCTTCTGTCGCTGCATCCTGGATCATCAGAAAATCGGGTTCCATGGCTGCAAGTGTGGTCGTCCTTGAACAATTGACGTCGTTCGAGAATACATTTTATTTCCTAGCCTTTCACTTGTTGAGATATACTTCCTGTAAGTCCCTGTCTGCAAAGATGGGATGATTCTGCATCTGTCACAGAAGCGGTCATGTGAGGTGGGCTATGAGGCTCTTCGCAGTGGCTGTGGCCACTGAAGGTTCTCAGGGCAGGGAGAGGGAAAAACAGGTGTAATACGGGGGCATTTTTGGGACTTGGGAATCGTCCTGAATAACATTGCAAGGACAGGTACAGGCCCTTATATATCTTGCCATAACCTACAGAAATGAGTGGGAGAGAATGTAAACTACAATGTAAATTGTAATTCACACTTAGTGACAATGCTCCAAAATTTGTTCATCAATTGCAATGAATGCACCACACTAATGAAGGATGTTTCTAATGTGGGAAAATGTGGGAGGTGTGGCAAGTGGGGCATATGGGAATCTCCTATATTTTTTATGTAATATTTATGTAATCTGTTTAAAATATATATATATCTAAGCTCCAGGTTTGCAATACCATACATGTTGTCTCTCCGTGGGAGCAGACCATAATATTGGCATTATATTGTTGTGTTTATTTAAGTTCTACTCACATTCCTCTGGTAATTATTGCTCCACTTGATATGTCCTTCATACAGCCAGCAAGCTGCCGCACTGTTGGCACTAGGAGGTAAGCTCTAGTGTTTCACCGGCCTGGTGCATAGCACCCTTTCAGCACTATGAAAGAGAGCCAGCCCAGAGGCAATGTCCATTGTAAATCTGGCCTTAGTGAGCCAACGCCAGCTGCTGCCGGAGTCCGAAAACGCAATGTAGTCTCCATCCACTTCAGGGGCATGTCCACATGTGGTTGATACCTTTATTATTTTAGGGGTCATAGTGACTGACGTAGCCAATAACTCAAATGGAGAAGCCCCGTGCAGGTTATTTTGACTTGGTTTCGATGCACAAGAGAGTTTGACAATACTGAAGTCTATCTCTTTTAAATTTTATATACTTTGTAAATACTTCCAATGCAATTTGTAACATATTCAATGAACTTAACTATTGACTTAACTATTTAGTATGTTACTTTTCAGTTTTACACCTTTGACATGATTACATTTATTAACAGGCATTTTACTTTAGCCGTACATGAAAAACTACTTTCTCCATTATTTTATGAAAATCTACGATTCCCAGTGGAATCAAGGTTATTGTTCCTTACCACCATTTAATATGCACATTGAGGTGGCCTCTGACAGGTTTCTTCTTATGATGCTACATCTTATCGTCAAACACTTTAGGTTTTTAATTAATAATGGCTTCCTTCAACCAGCCACTTAAGTACTTCAGTTTAGATAATTCTTTTGCAAACTCCTGATAATGGAACATAACCACCTAGAGTAGTTACTTTACTTTTAAATAAGCTTATTAAAGTACTATTAGCAGCCCATGATATTTAGTTTATTCCATTTAAGTCTTCTCTTACATTCCTCCTTGTGTTCTGTGAAAACATGTCATTTCACTTTAGAACCGATCTACTTTTCATTTAATACAAACTTGCAATTTTCAATATCGTAAAGATTTAATACATATAATGTTTATTGATTTTATTAGTATCCTATAATCCTAGGGAGATTACAGGAAACTAAATAAAATTGAAACAATTATAGTGTATGCCGGGAATGTTCTTTTATCCTTCCTTCACAGGATGCTAAAACTTTTTTCTTTAATAAAATTCTTAAATTGTGGATAACCTTAAAAGCATACTGACTTGTAGGTTGAGGAATATATTATAATTCTCTAATTTGTTTGAATCATAATTTAGAAAAGACCATAGGTTGCAAGGACTTTTCCCTTTACTTCCTGAAATTTAACAGTGGATTAAAATTACTCATTTTAAGGCTGCTAAAATGTTTAAATTGGGGAATTACAGGACAAATTATGATTCTTAGTTCCCCTGCCTAGAAGATAGTTCTTTAAGGTAAACCTACATTTCTGACTTGTCACTGCTAGCCCTTCCCTCACAGCTCTTGCATAGAAAAGACCTTGGGGACTAGGTAGGTCAAAGAGTTTAGGAAAAACTTTTGCCCTTTCCCAATACTCTTTATATTCAGATTTTTATATGACCTTTCCAACCTGCTCAGCCTAATTTGGGCTCAAGGATTATTTATTCATATATATAAACATATATTTGATTTTTAATAATTTGAATAGAGCTCTTTTAAGATTTTCCTTTATTAATTGGATATTACCATCCCAATGTATGAAGACACACACTGGACAAATAGACACAAATAGAGGGTTAGACACAGAAACACACAACTCACTAATGTTACTGATAATTTTCATTCTCTTACAAAATAAAGTTAATTGTAAAATAGCATTGTGGTCAATGGTTCAGCTGGAAGGCTATTTCTAATGAATCTGCAATGTGACCATGCACTTTTGTGCAAGAATTTTGTCCTTTAGTTATGGGATTATAAGCAAATTGGTCCCAATGCTTTCAAATGCAATCTACATTTACCCTTACTTCAGAGCTCTGCTTATTACCCATTTTAACTTTGCAGACCTTGGATGAGCAACACTCATTCCAGTATATACTCACCAAGGTCATTGAAGTCTCAAGGAAAACTGGTTTTTCTCATGACCTGCTGCTTTCAGAATTCTTGATGCTCAGGGTGGGAGGTCCCCCACTTCCCACTCCTTGGAGATAACAGGACTCCAGTGGACTGGTAGAGTGGACGTCCAACCCTGAGGGCCAAGATTTCCCACCACACAGCTATTTCCCCAACGGTTGTGGTGTCCCTCTGGGCTCTTCCCAGAATAGGTAAATTGGAGTGCACATTTGGATAATCATGAGAGAAAGTAGAGCTGGTACTACCAGTGGAAGTACAGGATCAGGGGTGTCTCATATTTGCCTTCCCCAACCCATGAGAAGCAGAAGCTTCTATGGATTCAAACAGGGTGTTACAGTTGGGCAGTTTGATGTAATTATGAATTCCAAAAATATAATTGGATCATGCTTGTAAACTGATCTGTTAATCTGGGCATGATTAAGTTATGATTAGGGCATTGACTGGGCCACGTCAGTAGGGTGTTGAGCCCCACCCCTTGGTGGATGGGGTATCGAATATAAAAGGCAAGGCAAAGAACAGAGTTAAGGCAGTCTTTGAGAAGCAGTTTTGATGTTGGAAAGAAGGCCCCAAGAGAAGAGAAGCGAGTCGTTCGCCTGATCGCCTACAGCTGACCTTGTGGAGGAAACGGGAGCTAAGCCCGGAGAGAAACGCTGTCCCAAGAAGAGAGGAACCCAAGAAGCCTGAACCCTGGGCAAATGTCAGCAGCTGTCTTGCTCCAACATGTGACAATGGACTTTGGTGAGGGAAGAAATTTATGCTTTATGGCCGGGTAACTGTGGAGTTCTACCCCAAATAAATACCCTTTATAAAGACGAACCCATTTTTGGTATTTCACATTAGCACCCCTTTGGCTGACTAATACACAGGGGATAGAGTAGTTATCATTACAAACATTAGCAAGTACACCTAAGGGTGAGGCCAGTCCTGAAATAGCCATGAGCAAGGGTAAACTCAGTTTAGAATTACCATCACAGAAGTAGGTATAGGAGAGAAGCTAGTCTCAAAATAACCAGAATCAAAGGTAAGTTCAGTTTATAATTACCATTACTGTAGCAAGCATACACAAGGGTGAGGCAAGACCTGAAGTAATCATAGACAAAGGTAAGGTAGTCTAAGATTGCCATCACAATAGTAGGTCTAGGCTAAATCCACCCAGTTATAAGAATTTGAATTATTATCTTTCTGGGGATATATAATATAAAGGCATCTATATAATTTTCTTAAATATGAGTTACACTTTCTATTAAGTTTTTACTTTAAAAACATATTGAGATTCTTGAGGAGCAAGATGGCAGCAGAGTAAGGAGTTCCAAGTGTCAAGCCTGTCCTAAAGGGCATTTAGTGATCACCCAGAGCTTCATAGAAAGTACCTGTTTGGGCAATAGGTAACCAAAAGGGCATCTGCAACATCCTTAAAAGTAGACAAAGAGGTGACTGTTCATCTACAGTGAAGATTCATGAGTAGAGCACTCCACACTGTGGAGAGCAGTGTCCATACTCCACTGGCAGTGCAAGTCTCCTTGGGAGCTATTCTGACACTGGAGTAGGAACATCCAGCCAAAAACTGGGGGGAGAAGAGACAGTTTGCCACTGACTTCACCTACTGATTAGTAAACTCAACAGCTCCAAGTATAATCCTGAGACAGCTTATGTTTGAAGCTGTCCAAGTCAGAAAGAGGCCTGTAGGTGCCATTTTAACTCTGCCCCCGGAGTGAGGGGAAGTGGGGCTTACTGAAAATCACACTGAAGTTAGGGACTGGCTTCTTTCCACCAACATATCACAGCCCTAGCCTAAGCTCCAGCCCCACCTCAGGCAGGGAGGAGCCTGGGGGGGACCTGCACCAGTCACTCTGGTTAACTGCAGGGGTTTTTGGCTGGCAAAGACTGAATAGTTGCCCGCCTGGGCCTCCATCCCAGCACCCCAATAGGATAGGAGAGGAGCTGTGTTTCCTCAGCATCTCTGGGCAACTGCAGGCACTGTTGACCTACAGAATCTCGACTGTTGGGCACCTGTGGCTTCACTCCCACCCCTGATAGAACAAGGGAGAGACTGTGTTTCCCCTGCATCTCTGGGTAACTGCAGGTGTTTTTGGCCTGAATAGACTGAGTAGTAAGCAAGTGTAGCTCCATCCCTGCTACAGTTAAGGATACAGTTAGGATAAGAGGGTGCTGGTGTTTCCTCAGCCTCTCTGGGCATCAGGAGGTATTTTCATCTACAAGAGCTGAACTTTTTGGGGCCTCTGGATTCACCCCCAACCTCCAAGTAAGATAGGAGGGTACTTGGTGTTTCCTCAGCCTCCCTGGACAATGGCAGATACTCAGCCTAGAGGGATTGAGCTGGTGGGCACCTGTGGGATCCACTACGACCACCCAATAGCATAGGAGGGGGCTGGTGTTTCCTCACCCTCTCCGGGCAATGGCAGGCACTTTCAGCCCACACATACTGAACTGTTCAGTGATGGTGGTTCCATGCCCACCCCCTAAATGTCAGAACCCCTCAGTCTCTAGGGCAACTGCAGGTGCATTTGGCCCACAAGGATTAGATTGTGGGGCACTCCAGAGGACCTATCCAGCCATGGGAGGAGGGGGGCCACGGGTACATCAGTTTACCTGGGCAACTGCAGTCATTTTCTGCCCACGTGGCAGAGATTGCTGACCACACCTGCAGCTCCATCCCCACCCCAGGAAGGGGTGGAAGGGGCTTGAAGCTTCATCATTGTCTCCAGGCAACTACAGATGGACTTGGCTGACACAACTTGGATTATTACATTCGGCCTTGGCTTTCTCCCTACTCCTGGCATAGGAGAAAGGTGGGAAAAACTTCACTGGTACCTGGCACAACACAGGTAGCTTAAACCTCCGCAGATCACAGAACCAATTACATCATCAGCTCCTGCTATACAAACAGCAAGGAAGAAAAGGCCAGAAAGAAAAACTGCACCCAGAATAAATACATCTAGTAAGCGAGATGCCAAGACACCATCATAAAATTACAATCCATACCGGAATATATGGCCCAGTTAAGGAAACAGGATAAGCCTTCATTGACATAAAGGAGTTGTGACAACTAATTATAAATGTCCAAACAAATCTTCTTAATAAATTCAATAAGATGGCTAAAGAGATTAAGGATATTAAGAAGACACTGGGTGAGCACAAAGAAGAATTTGAAAGCATATTATTTAAAAAACAGACCTTATGGGAATGAAAGGTGCATCAAATGAAATTAAAAATACACTGGAGGCATATAACAGCAGATTGGAGGGAGCAGAAGAAAGAATTGGTGAGCTTGAAGACATGGCCTCTGAAAGCAAACATACAAACCAACAGATGAAAAAAAGAAAGAAACAAAATCTAACAGGGTCGCAGGGAACTAAATGACAGCAAAAGACTTGCAAACTATGTGTCATGGGTTTCCCAGAAGCAGAAGAATAGGTAAAAGTGGCATAAGGAATATTTGAAAAAATAATGGTAGAAAATTTCCCAACCCTATTGAAAGACATAGATATTCGTGTCCACAAAGCACAAGGTACTCTCATCTGAATAAATGCAAATTGACCGTCCCATAGAGACATACTAATCAGAATGTAAAATGCCAAAGACCAAGAGAGAAATCTGAGAGCAGGAAGAGAAATGCGATTTATAAAATATAAATGATGCCCAATATAATTATGTGCCAATTTCTCATCTGAAACCATGGAATCAAGAATACAGTGATATGCTATATTTAAGATATTGTAAGAGAAAAACTGCCAGCCAAACTCTTACATCTGGCAAGACTGTCTTTGAAAGATGAGGGCAAGTTTAGAATATTCACAGATAAAAAGAAACTGAGAGAGTTTGTAGCCAAGAGTTCTGCTTTGCAGTAAATACTAAAGGGAATGCTACTGCCTGTAATGAAAAGACAGGAGAGAGTGGCTTGGAAGAGAGTGTAGAAATGAAGATTAGCTCAGTAAAGTAACTTAGAGTGTCAAAAGAGGGGTGAAAATAAAATATGACAAATCAAATCCAAAGTTCATAATGGATGAAATAAAAACTGCCTTTACAGTAATAATAATATTAATGGATTAAACTCCTCAATGAAAAGACACAGACTGGTGGAATGGATAAGAAAATATGAGCCATCTGTATGCTCTCTACAAGAGACTGAAGGATACCAATAGGTTGGAAAAATATATTCCACACATGAGGTACCCGAAAAACCCTGCAGTAGGTATATTTATATCAGATAAAATAGACTTTAAAATCAAACTGTTGGAAGATGGTGACAGACTGCCAGACACAGCTGAAAGTTCTCTCAAAACTTATGGAGAAAGAACACAAATCTGTCCAGGTGACCTGCTTTGGGGATCAGCAGACAAGGACAGTGCTGCAGAACTTGCAGGAGGGCAAGGGACAGAGAGATGAAGAAGCTGAAAAGACAAACGGGAGTTACCAAGCCCCAGTGGCAGCTGGGAAGGGATCCCCTCCCCCACCTGTAAGATATTAAACTGGGGTAAACCCCCTGTCTCACTGTAGTCAACTGAGAGGGGAACAGACATCTTCCTCCCTATCAACTGATTCAAGGAAAAAGGGAGGTGTGTCAGGGAGCTTTTATTCAGTGAGTTTGGCCAGCAGAACATGCTTTGAATCTCTGATTTGGAGATTCAGCACAGGAACACAAGAAAGCCCAGACTGAAACACCTCCATGGAAAGGTGCATCAAATCACACCATCTACTGGCCTGTCTGAAAACTGCATGGATGAAAACTCCTTATGCTCTCTGTATCCAACCCCTGGGAGAAAATTTGCTCCCCATAGTGAGTTCCTGGACTGATTTTGAAAACTTAAGCTGGGCAATTTTAAACACAGGATAAATTGAACCAAATATGATAGAAAAGCTATGGAAAAAAAAACAATAGGCAAAGAGAGAAAGCCATCAGAATAAATACAAAAATATATTCAGATGCCTAGAGATCAGCAAAAATTACAAGCCATACTAGGAAGCAGGAAGAGATGGCCCAGCCAAAAGAACAAACTAATATCCTAAAGCAATACAGGATTTAATACAATTACTCAGTGATAATTACACAAGTCTTCTATATCACTTCCTAGAATTTAAAGTAAATATAACTAAAGTAGAAAAAGGATATTAAGACGACACTGGGAAGCATGAAGGACAATTTAAAAGCCTGCAAAGAAAAGTAACAGATGTTATGAAAATGAAAGATGCAATGGAATAGATTAAAAATACATTAGAGGCACATAAGACCAGATTTGAATTTCTTGAAGACAAAATTAGTGATTTTGGCAGAAGATCTTAACTGGAAAAATCAGGGGAACAGAAAGAGAAGAGAATGGAAAAACCAGAAAGGATTCTCAGGGAATTGAATGACAATGCAAAACACATAAATATTCACATTATTGGTGTCTCAGAAGGAGAAGAGAATGGAAAAGAGGCAGAAAGAATATTTGAGGAAATAATGACTGAGAACTTCCCAACCCTTATGAAGGACATAAATATCAATATCCAAGAAGGACAACACACCCCAAACAGAATAAATCTGAATAGACCTACCCTGACATACCTACTATTCAGAATGACAAATATCAGAGATAAAGAGAGGATTCTGAAAGCAGCAAGAGAAAAACAAAGCATCACATACAAGGGAAACTCAATAAGATTAAGTGCTGACCTCTCATCAAAAACTGTGCAGGAGAGAAGAAAGTGGCATGATGTATTTAAGGTATTTAAAGGGAAAAACTGACAGTGAAGAATCCTGTATCTGGCAAAGCTGTCCTTCAAAAACTAGGGTGAGTTCAATGTCTTTACAAACAAACAAAAATTAATAGAATATGTTACCAAAAGTCCAGCTTTCCAAGAGATACTAAAGGGAGTACTGCAGCCTGAAAGGAAAAACCAAGGGTGAGAGATTTGGAGAAGACTTTACCAAAGCCCGTTGAAGGAAAATGCTTAGCATGAATTGTTTGAATCTGTCTTTTTTGATTATCATTTAAAGTTTTAGACACAGGGATGTTTATTCTGAAGAAACATGGCAAAACTTCTGTTTTGTAAGATAAGTTTCAAAGATAAGTTTTTCAGATGAAGCATATAAATCTAAATGGTAGCATTATTGTATAGTATTTGGACTATGCTTTGATAAGTTATGGTTTATACTTAAGATTAGAATTCTGAGCATGTTTTTTTTTGTTTGTTTGTTTGTTTTGTTTTGTTTTTTAATTTATTTATTTATTTATTTATCCCCCCCTTGCTGCTTGTGTTTTTACTGTGTCCATTT
>JAQZBX010107740.1:0-10624 GCA_029593785.1 Cabassous unicinctus
TTTATTTATTTGTTTTCTCTCTTTTATCTTTCTCAGTCTAGCTAAAGTTTTGTTATTTTGTTTATCTTCTCAAAGAACCAACTTTTGCTTTGTGGATTCTTTCCATAAATTTTTTTGTTCTCAAATTCATTTGTTCCTCCTATAATCTTTATTATTTTTTTCATTAAGCTTCATTAAGGATTAGTTTGTCATTCTTTTGTAGTTCTTTCACAATGTGGTTACATCTTCAATTTTAGCTCTTTCTTCTTTTTTAATGTAAGCATTGAGGGCTATAAATTTCCCTCTCAGCACAAGTTTTGCAGTGTCACCTAGGCTTTGATATGTTTTGTTCTCATTTTCTTTCATCTCAAGATGTTTGCTGAATTCTATTGCAATTTCTTCTTTGAACCACTGATTATCTAAGAATTTGTTGTTTAATCTCCATATATTTATGAATTTTCCTTTTTTCTGTCCATTATTATTTCCAGCATCATTCCTTATGATCAGGGAAAATGTTTTGTATAATTTCAAACTTTTAAAATTTAATGAGACTTGTCTTGTGACCCATCATATCTCCAAGATCCTTCATCTTGGAGAAGGATCCAAGAGCATTTGAAAAGAATGTATACCCTGCTATTTGGGGTGCAATGCTCTATAAATGACTGTTAGGTTTTGTTCATTTATCATATTATTCTAGTTCTTTTTTAATTTATTTATTCTCTGTCCAGATGTTCTATCCAATACTGAGAGTGTTGTATTGAAGTCCCCACCTATTATTGTACAGACATCTACATCTCCCTTCAGTTTTGCCCGTGTGTGCCTCATGTATCTTAAGGCACTCAGGTTAGATGCAAAAATATTTAGTACATTTATTTCTTCTTGGTAAATTGTCCCTTCTATTAATATATAATGACCTTCTTCATCCCTTATAAAAGTTTTGCCTTTAAAATCTATTTTGTACATTATTAGTATCACTACTCCAGCTTTATGTTGGTTACTATTTGCATGGAATATCTTTTTCCAAAAACTTTTTACCTGGTTGTGTACTTACATCTAAGGTGATTCTCTTATAGACAATTCATAGAGGGCTCATTTTTTAAAATTTATTCTATAAGTCTGTATCATTTGAATGGGAATATCAAGCCACAAACATTCAATGCTATTACTGTAAAGGCATTGCTTACTTCTTCCATTTTGTCCTTAAGCATTCTGTTGTCATATCGTTCTATTGTCTTTCTTTTTACCCTTTAATTTACCCTTCCTAATAGTCTTCATTTCTACACTCTTTGCAAAGTCTCTCACCCTTGTTTTTTTTCCTTTCAGGCTGCAGCACTCCTTCTTGTAATTCTGGTCTTTTGGTAATATAGTCTATCAGTTTTTTGTCTGTCTGTTAAGACTTTGAACGTAACTTCATTTTTGAAGGACATTTTTGCCAGATACAAATTTCTTAGTTGGCAGTTTTTCTTTTTCAGTACCTTAAATACATCATACCCATTTCTTCCTACCTCTGCAGTTTCTTCTGGGAGGTCACCATTTAATCTTATCAAAGTTCCCTTGTATGTGATGCTTTCATTTTCTCTTGTTGCTCTCAGAATCCTTTATTATTCTCTGATATTTTTCATTCTTAATAGTAGATGTCTCGGGGTAAGTCTATTCAGATTTTTTTTTTTTTTGAGTGGTGCATTCTTGGATAGTGACATTTATGTCTTTCATAAGGTCTGGGAAGTTTTCCACCATTATTTCATCAAATATTCTTTCTGCCCCTTTTCCATTCTCCTCTCCTTCTGGGACACCAATAATGGTAATGTTTTGCATTTCACGTTGTCATTCAATTTCCTGAGAGTCTCTTCCATTTGTCCACTCTCTTCTGTTTCTGTTCTCCTGCATTTTCCAGTTCAGATGTTCTGTCTTCAAAATCACTAATTCTGTCTTCAAGCAATTCAAATATGCTCTTATGTTCCTCTACTATATTTTTAATCTCATCCATCATGTGTTTCATTCTCATATGGTCTGCTGCTTTTCTTTGCAGGCTTTCAAATTGTTCTTTTTTAATATACTTCTTTTAAAGAAACTTAGATTACTTAAATATTACACAAAAAATATAGGGGATTCTCACATGCTCCATTCCTTAGCCCTCCCACATTTTCCCACATCAGCAACATCCCTCATTAATGTGGTATATGTGTCACAATTGATGAACACATTTGGGGGCATTGTCACTAAACAATGATTATAGTTTACATTGTAGTTTACACTCTCTCCAGCACATTTTTCAAGTTATTACATGATATACAATGGCCTGTATCTGTCATTAAAATGTCATTCAGGATAATTTCCAAGTCTCAAAAATGTCCCCAAATTACATCTATTTTTCCCTCTCCCTGCCCTAAGAACCTCCAGTGGCCACTGCCTCCACATCCGTGATAAAAGTTCTGCCATTGTTAGGATCACAACAAGTCTACAGTAGAACTAGTTTAAGTCTACTCTTGTGTATCACCAATTCCCCAATCCTGAGGATTCTGTGATGGCGATGCCCACTCCACCTCTAATTGAGAGGGGGCTTTGACCCCATGGGGCAGATGGATGGGACTTTCTTGCTTGCAGTTGCTGGCCCTCTCTGTTCTTTGAGATAGTGTTTATCAGTCATCTTCTCCTTGTTAGTTTTCCTGGGTGAGTCCAATGAATTGGAGAGTATGTGTTGCACGTCTGTTGAGATTCAACTAGCACAGAGATTTCAAATTGTTCTTTATGTTCTCCCAGTGCCTTATTAATATTCTTTATTTCTTTAGTCAGATTTTCTTTAAATTCTTTGACATGATTTAAGAGTTGTGTGATTATCACTGATTAATTGTATTAAATCCTGTATCTCTTCAGGATATTTGGTTTGTTCTTTTGCTGGGCCATCTCTTCTTGTTTCCTAGTATGGCTTGTATGCTTTTGCTGATGTCTAGGCATCTGCATAGGTTGGTGAATTTACTCTGATGGCTAATTTCTCTCTCTTGCTTATTGTTTTTTTTTTTCTTTTCTTTTTTTCACAGCTCTTCTTTGATATTTGGTTCAATTTATTCTGTCTTTAAAATTGCCCAGCTTAAGTTTTCAAAATCAGGCCAGGGACTCACTAGTGGGGCACAGATTTTCTCCCACTTGTTGGATACAGAGAGCAGTGATCAGTGATCAATTTTTGTCAATGCAATTTCCAGACCGGCCAGCAGATTGTGCTAGTCAGCACACTTTTCCACAGAAGTGTTTCAGTCTTGGCTTTCCTGTGTTCCTGTGTTGAATCTCCAGATCAGAGATTCAAAGTGGGCTCTCCTGGCCAAATTCACTAAAGAAAAGCACACCAACCTCCCCTCCCTTTTCCCTTGAAACAGCTGACATGGAGGAAGATGTCTATTCCCCTTTTAGTTGGCTACAGTGAGACAGATATTTTATCCCACTTAGTATCTTGGGGGTGGGGGAGAGGAGCTGCCATGGGGGCTTGGTAACACATTTTTGTCATTTAAGTTTCTTTCTCTCTATCCTCACCCTCCTAGGAGTTGTATAGCACTGTCCTGGTATGCTGACCCCCAAAGCACGCTCCTCGGACAGCTTTTGAGTCTTTCTCCACTGTTTTTGTGAGAGCATTCATCTCTGCCTTTTAGTCTATCACCATCTTCCCACAATCCCCCTGTTACTTTACTTTTAAGTAGTATGGATCTAGAATTGGAAATAGGGTTGTCAAGGAGGTTTTTCAAAATTCTTTTTGAGAAATGAGTTAATTTGTGGTATTTATTAGTATTAATTTTTAAAATAATATATTATGTGAAATTAGACAAATATTGTGACTAAAAATTTAGGGAAGAAGGTTGTTTTCACAAGATTACAGGAAATTTCTTTTGTGGTATATCTGCTATCCATATAGCTAACATGTATCAGGCTTTTTTCTTTTTTTTTACCAAAGGAATTTAATCTCTCAAAATGATAGTTTATCTTCCAAAAAAGAAAATTAACACAAATGCTAGATATTATTTTCAAAATTTAGGATATTTGAGTTTTAATGTGTTCTTTAACACCACTTGATGATAGATGTTAAAAATTCTACCTGAAAGAATGTGTCTTTGGAGAAGTGGCTGCAGGGAATGAGAGGTAGCTCTACTTGGGGATTCCTGAAGCCATGTTTGTGGAAGATGTAGATTCCTTCATGAAACAACCTGGGAATGAGACTGCAGGTACAGTATTAAAGAAGCTGAACTGTATCTGAAGTATACGTTTATGAAATTCAAATGTGCCCAAAGGAAGAGGATGCTAAAAGTCAGCTTCCTGAAATTATGCTGACTCTAGAAATTCTGAATACATGCAGAAGAAAAAAGCATCCACCAATTCATTGGAGACCAGATGCTTACTGGCAGATAACTTAAACTGCAAAACTTTGGTTCCTCCTACTGATAAGGTGTGTCTGTGGCTGGGAGTTAATGTAATGCTTGAATATGATATTGATGAAGCACAGGCATTTTTGGAAAATAATTTATTAACTGCCACAAAGAACCTTGATTCTTTCGAGGAAGACCTTGACTTTCTATGAGCTCAATTTACTGCCACTGAAGTCAATATGGCCAGCGTTTATAATTGGGATATAAAAAGAAGAAACAAAGATGATTCTACCAAGAACAAAGCACAATGCTGGCAAGTAAAAATGTCGTTTTCCAAACATACGTTATTTTAAATAACCCAAAATTTATCCTTACAGGTTGAGATAACTGATTTTTTAACAGCAAGAATACTATTTTATTTATTTTTAGAAACAAAATCAGTTTAAAATATTTTATGAAATAAGTGGGTTAAATTTTTTTTCACATCTCCCAACAAATTAAATGCTGCTTTCATCATTTTTTTTTTCCTGCCATAAGAAAAATTTTAGGTGAAATGGCTGAAAACTGTGAGGAATGCTATTGAAGCTGAATGCTGGGCACTTTTTCCTTCTTGACTGCTGTTGCTCTCACTTGATATGGTTACATGTGGGGTTTTATGGTCTTCTGTCACAGTGGATTTGTCTCACAGAAATGGGGTTTCATGAATTACTGGTTAACTGATAATTATCTATTGTAATATTCTGGACTTTTCAGGAAATGGCAATTTGCCAAATCAGTAAGAGTGCTATTGAGGATATACTTTTTCTTATCCCAATAAGTGCAGTGTGAGGGAGATCTTGGCCAGTGTGAAATAATAGTACTCAATCAAAACTCTTGACTAAGGTGATCTTGTATTTCTTAAAACTTCAAAGCAGTTTAATAGGAATATTAAGATAAAATGTCAATCTTCAATGGAAAGGAGTTGTGAGCTTTTTTATTCACAATAAAACCTCATAGGATTAGTAAGAAATCCCATTCGTAGTGTCTAGTACTGTGTGATACAGATTCTGGTAAAAACACAAATGTATTATTTCATCTCTATGCAGTAAAATATAGACTTGTACAATGTTTTGTACTTGTATATTAAACAGTGAAGTAAAAAAAAAAAAACTTCTTCCTTATTCACTGATTAATGTAAAAAATAAATGACCTGTTGTTTATGAATGTTAATCTATTATAATCACATCATCTATTCATGTGAAGTCTGAATCTCTGTCATGAAAACAGAGCCATTGGGCCAAAGCTTTTCTAGTATGCTAAATAAACTACAAATACATAGCATGGGGATAAATAAAGAAGAAGAAGTAGAAAGTGGTCTGTTGATGTTATTTACAACTTATGTGGACATTTATAATGAATTTCAAACCTAAGCATATTCCATTTCTTTAATAAACATGAGACATTTTAAAATTTCTGTTTCTTCTTTTCAATGATTTTGTAAATTGTTCTATTCACTATATTTGTTTCATTGAAAATTTCAAATTTCTATTCAAATGTGTTGACACCACTTTTTCATAGTATATTATTGTTACTTCAGTATGTGGAGAGTCTGTACTTTTACTCCCCTTTCATTTCTGTTATTAGTTAGGAGCCCTTCTTTATTATCTTTTTAATTGATCTTTCTTCAGAAATTTCTATAAAATTTATTACTCTTTCCAATGAGTAAATTTAGTATGTGTATCTGTATTGCATAAAGAAGCAGAAAAGGAGGACTCTGGGAAGGTGGTAGGTGAGGACATTCTAAGAATCAGTCCCTCCAGGAAAATAGCTTTTGAACTGACAGAAGCTGTCAGAATCAACTGTTTTGTAATCCTGGTGTCTGCTGGAACACTGTGCAACATGGAGATAAAAGATGATAAATTTCAGTAATTATCCCTGAATTTCATACTCAATTCAGTGGCTACCATCCCTAATTCCAAACCAAATGGCATGTGTAGCAGTTTGGCAGTTTGATGTAATTATGAATTCTGAAAACAGATATTGGATCATGCTTGTAAACTGGTCTGCTAATCTGGATATGATTAAGTTATGATTAGGGTGTTACATGGGCCACGTCAGTAGGGCGTTGAGCCCCATCCCTTGGTGGGGTGGGAATCAAATATAAAAGGCATGGCAAAGAACAGAGTTGAAGCAGTTATGATGTTGCAGTTCTGGTGAGGAAGGAGAGAAGGCCCTGGGATAGAGATGAGCCATTCGCCTGAGAGTTCACAGCTGACCTTGTGGAGAGAAGCAAAGCTTAGAGAGCCTCATAGTCTACAGCTGACCTTGTGGAGGAAACAGAGGAGCTAAGCCTGGAGAGAAATGCAGCCCTGGGAAGAGAAGAACCCAAGAAGTCTGAACCCTGGCAAATGTCAGCAGCTGTCTTGCTCCAACATATGGTAATGGACTTGGTGAGGGAAGAAACTTACGCTTTATGGCCTGGTAACTGTGAACTTCTTTCCCAAATAAATACCCTTTATAAAGACCAACCAATTTCTGGTATTTTGCATCAGCACACCTTTGGCTGATTAACACAGCTTGCAGCAGTGAATACTGAAGCTCAGGTTTCCGTTTTGGCTAGCTTGTGCTATTGTAGGTGATAAGGACACATTTCATCAAAATCCAGGGCTATGGGGTCTGATCACTGATCTTTGCTTTTATTCAGCTAATTCTGATCAATAAGAGTGTCAGCTCTAGGATTGGCCATTGTTCAAACACTCCCTTGTCAAAGTGGCAGACGAGTCTTAAAGAGAGAGTACTATTTTTTTTCCCATCTTTTTTCTTTCCATTTCCTGTTTGGGAGGAAAATAATTTGGAAAATAACAAATAAATAATTCTAGACCTCAGCAATAACAATAAAAACCTAGCCATCTTGGAGGAAATAGAAATTAGATTTTTAGAGTTATAAAAATGTAATACTCAAAATGTCCAGTTCTCAACAAAAAATTTCAAGACTCAAAGATTGATTCACAGGGAAAAAGAATTTGCCAGAAACCATCCCTGAAAGATCTCATTCACTGGAACTATAAGTCAAACATTTTAAACCAACTGTCTTAAAGATGTTCCATGAGCTAAAAGATTTCATATACATATACAAAGAATTAAAGGAAATTAGTAAATTACTGTCTGAAACTAAAGAGTTAGAAAATATAAAAGTCATCAAACAGAAAGTTTGAACCTGCTGTACACAGTTATTGAAATGAAATTGCATTAGTCATATCCAACAGCATATTTGAACAGGCTGAAAAACGATAAGTGAACTTGAAACAAGACAATTGAAATTATCCAGTGTGAGGAGCATGAAGAAAAAAATAATGAAAAAATGTGAACAGAGCCTGGAGGACATGCAGGCCATCATCAAACACAGTGTATTAGTCAGCCAAAGGAGTGCTGATGCAAAAAACCAGAAATCTGTTGGCTTTTATAAAGGGTATTTATTTGGGGTAAAAGCTTACGGTTACCAGGGCATAAAGCGTAAGTTACTTTCCTCACCAGTATATTGCCACTGCCGGAGCAAAATGGCTGCCACCCTCTGTGAGGATTCAGGCTTCCTGGATTCCTCTCTTCCCAGGGTATGCAGCTCTCCAGGCTCAGCTCCTCTGCTATCTCTACAAGGCCAGCTGTAGACTATTAGGTGAATGGCTTGTTTCTCCTCCTGGGGCCTTTTCTCTTTCCTCATGACCAAGTTCCTCTGTGTGCTTATTTCCTGGGGCTCCAGCTCAAAAACTTGAAACTTCCTTCTCTGCAGTGTAGGCTTTCTGTGAGTCCCCACCAACCAAGGTGGCGGGGACTCAACGTCCTACTGATATGGCCCAATCAAAGTCTTAATCATTATTTAATCAAGTAAAAGTAAAACCTCTGAATCTAATACACTCTAATACCCCCAGAGGAAAAGACCAGTTTACAAACATAATCTAATATTTCTTTTTGGAATTCATCAATAATATCAATCGGCTACACACAGCAATATATGTATCATAGGAGTCTAATGGAAAAAAAAGACTAAAAGGGGAAGAAAAAATACTGGGAGAAATAATGCCTGAAAATTTCTAAAATCTGTTGAAAGACATACATATAAATATTCAGGAAGCTCAACAAACCTCAAGTAGGATAAACTGTAGGAGATCTAAACCAAGAAATATTATAGTGAAACTGTCAAAAGTCAAAGACAAAGAGGTTATTTGGAAAACATGAAGAGAAAAGCAATTTGTTATGTAAAAGAGATGCCCAATATGATCACCTTGGATTTCTCATCATAAACTATAGAGGCCATAAGATTGTGGGGTGAAATGTTTAAAGTCCTTAAAGAAAAAAATCTGTCAATCTATAAGACTGAATCTGGCAAAATTATTTTCAAAAATTAATGAGTAATTAAGGTACATACAGATGAACAAATGCTTAATGATTTCATTATCAGAAGAAATACTCTAGAAGAAATGCTAAAGTGTGTCCTTTGTGCAGAAATAAAAGGCCACTATAAAGTAACTTGAAGCCATAAGAAGAAATAAAGTAGATTGTTAAAATAACTGCATAAGTAAATATAAAATCCTGCATTATTGTATGTTTGATTTATAACTGCTATCCCTCCCCCAAACTACTTGAGAAGCAATTGCTTAGAACAATATTTAAAATTTATGTTAATTTGCATACAATGTATAATGATTTCAACTGAGAATAGTATATATATAAAGAAGTAAATTTTATGAACTATCAAAAGTACGTTGTTATTAGTTTAACCAGTTTGTTACTAAATTAATATGTGAATTGTAATTACAAAGGTAACCACTAAGAAAACAACTAGAAAACAGAGAGAAAAGCAAATCAAATTAGTACACTAAAAATAGCAGCTAAATACTAAAAAGGCAGTAATAGAATAATTTAGGAACATAAAACATAAAAAAACTTACAGAAAACAACTAAATAACAGAAGTAAATCCTTCCTTCTAAAGTGAAAAGACAACCTACAGGATGGGAGGAAATAATTTCAAACTTATATATCTTTGTTAGTTTGTCCCAGGGCTGCCAATGCAAAGTACCAGAAATGGGTTGGCTTTTGTAATGGTATTTTATTTGGGGTAAAATCTTAAAATTCCAAGGCTGTGAAAGGCCCAATTCAAAGCACCGTCATAGGTGCTTTCTCACCAAAGTCACCTACTGGTGATCCTGGCATCTTGCCACATGGCGATCAGGGTTATGGAAGGACTTACCTACTCAGCCTTGAACTGCTTCTTGGACTTAGCCCCTCGTGGGTCTATTCCTGTGCCTCTGTGCTTTACTGCTTATAGACTTGGGAACCTCTCTCAGCCTTTTGGGGCTTTTCTGCCTTTCTGCAGCTGGAGGTGACCTGGAGTCCTCTATCGCACGTGGCCAGGTCAAATTGAAAGAGCTCCATTTTTCTGTGTCTCCCTTCCTCTGTCACTCTTTAAGCAAGGCCCAGCAAGAGGGTGGAAACCCAACCTGTGTCACACCTCACTGACATAATCAAACAAAAGGGCCCCACATTCACAAGAATGTGTTAATTGAAAAACATAATCTTTTTTCTTTTTAGGATTCATAAAAGAACTTCTTTCATAAAATAACTTCAAACTGTCACAATATCTGATAAGAGCTAATATCCAAAATATATAAAGAAATCTTAGAATTCAACTACAAAAAGACAAACTACTGAAATAAAAAATTGGCCAAGTATTTGAACAGACATTTCTCCAAAGAGGATATTCAAATGGTCAATAATTATATGGAGATATTCAACATAATTAGCCATTAGAGAATTGCAACTTAAAACTTCAATAAGATATTATTTCACACCCAACAGGATAGCTAATATTTTAAAAACTGAAAATAACAATTGTGTTGGTGAGGTTGTAGAGAAAGAAGTGCACTCATACATTATAGATGGGAACATAGAATTGTAGAGCCACTGTGGAAAGTAGTTCTGCAGTTCTACAGAGAGCTAATCATAGAATTAACATATAACCCAGCAATTCAACTCCTAGTTATATACACAAATGAATAGTAAGTAGAGACTCAGACAGATATTTGTAGACAAGTGTTCATAGCAGCATTATTCACATTAGCCAAAAGGTGGAAGCAACCCAAGTGTTCATTAACAGATGAATGGATAAAGAAAATGTGGTATAGCCATATGATGGAATATTATCTAGCCATCAAATGTAGTGAAGTGTTGGTACATGCTACAACATGGATGAACCTTGAGAATGTCATGTTGGGCAAAATAACCCAGATGCAGAAGGGCAAATATCATTCAATGCCTCTTA
>JAQZBX010107741.1:0-10621 GCA_029593785.1 Cabassous unicinctus
AAAACTCAAGGGCATTTGTCATGCAGTCCCCTAGAAAATCACATAACGTTTCTGGAGTGGGGGCTTAAGAACTTTCCTCCTCTCCCTTAGGACATAGACACATACATTTAGAAGAAAGGACAAGAATCTATTCCCTGATGTTGCAGAGTCTCTGGTGGCTTTATCCCAATTTTCCAACCACTTCAGAGTGAAGTGAGCAGTCACCTAACACCTGCTATTCAAAGCCCTTATCAGCCATGTTTTTACAGTTAATCTCCTTCTGATAAAGTGGTTCATTTTCCAGAGCTGTATTGGTGACTTGTAGGAGGGACCAAAATTTTTGTCCTCTCACTCAACCCCTCCCCCTTCTACCAGTTGGTTTTTCCCATGTTAGAAAAAGACAATCACTTGTAATAGTCTCATAAAGTGGACTCTGGCATTTACTAGGGAAGGGCAGCCAGAGGAGTGGTTACCCTATTGTTGAAAATTGGGCTTCTGGGAAAGTTGTTGCACAGGTGTGTGGCAAGGTGTGTCTGAGGTAGATTGATCTGCTCTCACCTGGAGTTGTTTGAGCTGGCGGTGGAGTTCCTTGTCATTCCTGGTTTTATGGAAATCAGAGGCACAGGAAGTTGATCTCTTTGTTCTGGGGAACTGAGACAAGTCTCTGCCACAGTTTACTATCCCTCTCTGTGTTTGGAGGCTGACACAGGTGGCTAAGAGTTGAAACATCAGCAAGTGGTGGACATGGAATGGCAGAAACAGCAGGTAAAATTTCTTTGCTTGACAGCTTTGATACCCTAGATGCATTGTTTCTATTCTCTGTCCTTTCCCTCTCCATTTCCTGGTAGTTCTTTGGGAAGATGGCTTGGTTGCATGCATTGTTTGGGGGAGGAGGGCTGGGGTAAGAGTAAGATACCAAGTGTTCAGAATAGCCAGTTTGGAGTGTCTCTGGTGTGTCCCCATATTCCTAATAAATTCAAACATGTGCACTGACTTAAGGATCTTACCTAAGAGATTAAGATAGTAGAGAACAATTAAGAATTTCAAGAAGAATTTTCTCTTTTTAGGAGGAAATCAGTATTGGTAATATTACTCTTAAGTTAGATGATGGTACACAAATGGTGGTTGTATTATTCTTTATATCTTTTTGTACATCTTAAATATTACATAATATATATTTTTAAGTAATTAAAAGGGAAAAAACTGTTGGATATTTAGGGGAGTTACAAAGAGAAGCTGGTTTAGGTAGAAGGAATATATTGCTCCTTGACTTAGCCTTTGAACCAAGACATTATAAAATGAAGGGACTAGTTCAGTGAGGTCTGGGTTAAAGCTATTTACTTACTGAATACTGTAAAATCAGATGGACTCTTAATGGAAATAGGTGCTTCCCCATATAGATAAAATGAGAAGTTTCTTAATTGATCTTATATGCTCAGAGAAACAGTTTCTGGACAAAATTCAAAATTGTGCTAAGTTAGGCAGTGTAGAAAATCCTGCTGATGATCAGTCATTTTGGCCTTTAAGAAATATTACTCATCAGACTCATTGAATTCAGTTTATCCAGAACTATACTTTTGGTTCTTACCTCCTTCTATTCTTCTATATTTTGTGTCTTTGTAATTTGATAATTGCATCACCTTATGTACCCACTCAAGGTAGAAAACTTAGACATTCCCAGGTCATGTTTTACTTTTTGCCCCTCTTCCTTTATCCATGCTGAGCCTTCTTTCTGGTATGACCTTCCCTCACCTCTGCTTAACAAAGTTTTACTCATATGGTAAGAACTCCTGCAGGTTAAACCCCACTTCTGACTACCCTGCTGCCCCAGCTCCAGACTGAAACCAGCATTCGCTTCTCAGATTCTTTTTGTTCTTAGAACTAGTATAACTAATTAAATTGCCTCTTGTCTCTCTTCCTCACTATATTGTGAGCTTCTAAAGGGTGCTTTTTAAATTGGGTTTTCTTCACACCACAGAGCTTAGTATATAGTAAGTGATGGGTAAATCCTTTTTGAATAAAATTGTTGAAGTGGAAAAAGTCCCTGTATAGGCAGTAAGCCTCTTCTTCCGTAAGATGGCAGCAGAGGCATGTCAATTGATCTGCTAGGGGGTAAAGCTCCCAAAGACCCAACTATTTGGATTAGTTTACAGATGAGCTTTCCATTTTAAGTGTTTTATAACAGAAGGAGTGCAAAGGTTTTCTGGCTTGCGGAGGCCCTCATGGACTTCTGTGGTCCTTCTTCACAATCTTACCTTCACCAGGTAAAAAGCTCCCTGGGTTGCAAGGCAGGTGGCCTAGTTTCCTCTTCAGCTAAGAACACAGTTTATGCCTTTTCAGGCAAGCCATTTGGTTCTCTAGTCTCAGTCTCTTTATCTGTTAGTCAGTAAAGTTAGGAGATCTGTAGGTAACGCTGGGTTCTAAAATCATGATTTTAGGTCCTCAATGACTGTCTTGCCATTGATGTGCTCAGTATTGTGTTAAGAAATGTGGGCATAATAAGAAAGGGATATGCTCTAGATCAGGGGTTCTTAATCAGGGGTCCGTGAGCTTGAATTGAAATAAAAAACAAACAAACATTATTCTTGTGGGGACATGTTGGTGCTGTTGTGATATATTATTAAATAATATACAGTATAGCATGGACTTAGTAAGAGGTCCGTGATTTTCACCTGACCAGCACAGGGGTCCATGGAACAAAAAAGGTTAAGAACCTCTGCTCTAGATTGTGCTCAAGATTGATGACACCAAATATGCACTCAGTAAGCCATGAGTATATATTAAAGGATATACATGAGTGCAATATTATGTTCAGGTAGGTATATTAGGAGTTCAGAGAAGAAGGTGAATGATGTAAAAAGGGCTTCAAGGAATAAGAGGAGGTAGAATTTGAGTTGGCTTTCAAACATACAAAAGGTTTAAATGGTATAAGATTTTTTTTTTCTTTTTAGAGCTTATTATATGTCCGGTGCCCTGCTAGATGCATTTCATCTTAATGGTTTTATAAGATAAATAATAGTATTCTCTTTATACATGTAAGAAACATAAGGCTCACCTAGGCTAAGGAACATGGGCATGGTCCCAGAGATAGTAAATGGCAAAGCTAGGATTCAAAACCAAGTTTTTTGGACTTCAGTGCCTGTGCTTGTGCTTCTCTACCATTGAGAAATGCATGGTGAGAATGTTACTAGGGGTCAATCATAGCTGGGCCATTCAATACCATAAGCTTAGCAAAGTGAGCACAGTGGTTACAATTGCCTGATTTTTGACAGGGTGGTAGAACTTCTAGGAAATGAGTATTTATCTTGAGAGATAACAATTCTGGATTGGAGGATGGGGCAGAATTTCTATTTTAAGAGGTTGAAAAGTGAAGCAAATTGAAAACTTTCTATCCTCTCAAAAATCTAAATGAGAAATAGAAGTTGTTGAGAAGCAAATGAGAAGTTGTTTTTTAGGTCAGCCGGCTTGGCCAGGGTTGGGTGAGGATGCTGGGTATAAGAAGTTGACCTTTGTCAGAATTCCAGAGCCTGGAGCAGGCATATTTTTATTTTAAGAAGCATCTGAAAAATGGAATTGACTGACAGCAATGACCTCAATGATTAATTCTTTTTTCTTCTTCTTTGAACAATGACATTTCTTCCTCCTCCCCTTCCTCCGAGTCTCCTAGATAATTCTAGGTAGTATATTCACCCAGCTCTTTAATTTGTTTCCTACGAAGAAATTTTAGTCTTCTCACCTGGAGAGGGAAGAACTAGAATATAATTTATAGTCCCTGTGTACTTGTGCTAAAAATGGCTTACTTATCGTCGACATGTAAATAAAATACAATAATATCTCAAGGATCCCTCAAGAGCTAGATTTCATTTATAATGAAGTTGATGGTGTTTTGTTTTTTTTTAAAGAAGACTTAGCACACAAATTTCATAAATAATTGGAAGCAGAACTTCAAGCTTAGCTATTTGCATGACAAAAATACACCTGCACAAAGGTTTGTTGTTGTTGTTTTGTCCTTGACAGGTACTTGTCTTTCACATCTTAATAGAATTCACCTCTGGCCCTACTCTGCCATCTAGTGTTACCATATCTCACTCTTCCCTCCCCTGTTAATGTTAAAAAAAAGTCCTGCAATCTCTCTTTCTTTACTTCCTTGCCTCCATTTACTCTTCAATCTTGAAATAGAAATTCTGCCCCACCTCCAATCCAGTGAAATTGCTCTGGCAACAGGCCCTGTAGACTTCCGAGAAGATAGAGGATTAGAGAGGAAGAGGAAACACTTCTCTCCTAGAAAAAATAGCTAGAGGATAGGCAGAGACCGTCTAGAGGGCTGCTCTGGGGCTCAGGACACCTGGGGAAGGCGAGACACCACCCAGAAGAAAGAGGGGCAAAGGAAGGGAGCCTCAGCTGCTGAAAAATGCCATGAATAAAGCTGCAGAAGCAGCACTTGGCACCCATCCCCCCACCTTCAGAGCAAACAGCAGTCTGCAGACTGCAGCGGTTGTGGACTGCAGTGGCTGCCGTCTGAGGGGTTGCAGGGGTCCTCTTCCCCTGTCTACCAAAAAGTGCCATCTGCTGGCAGACCAGAAAAGTGCATGAAAAGGAAAGAAAGAAAAAGGAAGAAAGAAAGGAAAGAAGTAAGGAAGGAAGGAAAGAGAGAGAGAGAGAGAAAGAAAAGAAAAGAAAAGAAAAGAAAGAAAGAAAAAGAATAAGGCAATCAAGTGCTTTTACTGCCCCTCCCCTTGGAAACTGGGCCTTGAAAACTGGCCTGCACCCCATTACTGGGTCCTTAGCCCTGCTTTGAGCAGTTAAACAGGGGCATTCCTAAATATCTAGAACAAGTTGAACCAAGAGTCAAAAAATAGTGGTAGCACATAGCTACTTAACAGTAAATCCCTAGACAAGAGAGAAACTGAACATCAGAGTAAACTCAGCATCAGAATCAGAACTAATTGTAGAATGACCTACATAAGTAAAACATTGTCATTTGTGAACATGATTTTGGCACTTGAGGCTGGCAGGTTTTAAAGAAAAAAACGTTCAAAATTACAAGGATTTAAGATGCTACAGTGCTTTTCTAGGGTAGGTCACAGAAACACCAGACTCACATTGTACTACCGACTCTCTACAGATAAAATTTGTTGATCCCTGGTATAGAGCAACCTTGGCACTACTGACATTTGAGTCAGATAATTCTTTGTTGTTGCCTACTGGGGGACAACATTGCCCTTTTTTGAGAACCACTGGTCTAGAGGATCAGGAAATCTTAGTATGAATGAGGGCAATTTCCTTTTTTTTTTTTAATGATTCTGATCAAAGAGTGGTAGTTTTGGTTCCTTGCTTAAACTTCAGTTCTGATCTCAGCCTGGAATAAGAAAGGTCAAAATGACACTTGATCATTTGAATGCAGTAGTCCCTAAACTATAAAATCAGATCATATCCTGATATGTGACACACTGATCTGTAGTTAGCTTATCAAATTGAACAGAATTTATAATTTCCATCTATCTAGGCTTAACCCATTTATACCAGATTAGAATTTTGTCCCTGCATTTTTCTGCCATATGTCTTTTTTATCTATCTCTTCCCCACTGTTGGCATTTGCCAGCTGGCGTTTCCTGATCCTCAAGTGAGGCAGTATTTACAGCTCACTTGGAAGGATGCTGCAACTAGGATAGCCCAAGGGCAGATGAAATAATAACTGGAATGAGAATGCTGCATCTCTTTTGCTCTATTTTCTTCCACATGAGGAAGAATTCTTCTCTCTCCCCTGTCTATATCTAGTGAATAGTATTGATTGGTTTGGTACAGTATATAAAATATGCATCTAATGGAATGGTATTTTGGGAACTGTTAGCAGCATTGGCTCTGCCGAGCCCCAAGATTTTGCCTTCCTCCCTTTTTCTCCTCCCCTTCCTTCTCCTCCTCCCTCTTAGTAGACAGCTTCTTAGCAAATTACAAGCTCTGCCTCTGGCTTGCTGGATAGCAGTGGCAGTGTAAGCTTTTTCTAGTTTCCAAGGGAGACCGGATGCTGAGACTGCAGTGTTTCCCAGCAGCCACTTACCTTTTTGCTATTCGTCTCCACACATCTTTTGACCTTCATTCTGCTATGCAGGCCTGCGCAAGGAGGTAACAGTCTGTTTTCTTGGCGCTCTCTTTGTCAAAGGGGACAGAGGGAAAGTGGGGTGGTATGGGGCAAGGCATATAGGGACAGCAGAGTGTAAATGCTATAATTAAGAAGAGTAGCTCTTGAAGTGTGCTGTATCCATGAGCTTGTTCCTACTTGCTATATCTATAAATATCTTAAAGGTGGGAGCCCCAGCACTACCTCATATAACATAAAAGTGCCACGTATAAATGTAAAATTGCTGTAATAATGCCTCCAGGAAGCATAGAAGAAAAAATGAGAACTTTAACTTGAGAAGAGTTTAAATCAATTGCTTTCAAACTTAGTTATCAAACAAGCTGCTTTTGTGACAAAATTCTGTTATGTTTATTTTCTATGAGTTGATCTGGTTTTCAGGTTTAAGGAGAGGGCTTGGCAATAATGCCTCTTAGTTGGATTCCCAGAACTTCTCGAGCTGTGCAGTTCAATATGGTAGCCAGTAGCCACATGCAACTATTTAAAATTAAATGAAATTAAAAATTCAGTTCCTCAGTCATACTATCCATGTTTTAAGTGCTCAGTAGCCACATGTGGCTGGTAGCTACCATATTGTGCAGTGCAGGTGTAAACATTTCCATTATCATGCAAAGTTCTATTGAACAGTACTGTTCTAGAGAAAGTGACCTATGGAATGTAAGAAATGCACCAGAACTAATGAATAGGCATTTCAATGAGAAGACTTAGAACCATTTGTCTAGAATCAGCATATGGTTCACTATGGTTTAAAGCTTGATAGGACCTTAAAAACTATAGACTTACCCCTTTATTTTATAAAGTAAGAAACTAAGGTCCCAAAAGATTAAGTGATTCTCTTAAGGTCAAACAAGCAATAAATGGCAGAACTGAAAGTAGAACCTAGAAACCTTGTTCTTTCTGTTGTACCGCAGTATTGGCATTCCATTTCTAATTAGAAATAGCAAGGAAAATTAGAAGTAAAACTTGCCTGATAGGATCCCAGAAGCTGTAGAATTAACTATATCCTCTAAAGAAGAATTAAGTCCCTCACATTATCTGTCACTTACAGTTGATTGATGACAGCCTTATAGCAGGTAGATGACAACCTCTAGAAATGTGAAAACTATCCTTTCCCAAGACGGAGAGTTGATTATGACAAACTCTTGGGAGATGTCAGGGGGTGCTAGAAGTCCAATGCAAGACCTCTTTATCTCCAATTTCTGTTTTTCTGGGTTTTGGAAGCAGAAATTTCTTGCTCTATAAATCTAGTTACGTGGAAGAAACAGTTTCGTTGAGGTATAATATAAGAAAAAATATACTGGAAGCAGGAAGACCATGGTTGTATCCTTTTAAATCTGTAACTAAATAACATTGCGACCTTGGGAAAGTATTTTAATGTTTCCTTAGGCCTTGATGGGCTTATCTATAAAGTAGGAATAATTTTATCATCTCTGCCTGAAGTCTGGGAAATAAATTATTTCTTGAAGTCATGAAGTTTTTAGCCATAAGGTCAATGATTCTGTTATTCCTCTACATTTTCCCCCTCCCTTATAGCTAACATATATGCTTCCTCTGAATATGACCTCTCGGAGTTACCTTTGCTTATGTTCCTTATCTCCTATTCCAAGGGATGATAAGATATCTTATAGGACCATTAGTATCCCATAATTTACGATCATGGCATTCTGAGTGCTACACAGGACGTATCCCCAACTTGGTTCTTCCCTGTTTGAAGCTAATACATTTAAGTACCCTTTGCTTTTCAGAACAGATTTGAGGCATAGGACTCCTTAAGGCTCTTTCAAAAACCAATTTCCCATTGGTAGATTCCAGAAGAAAATTTTATTTTCACATCACTCTAGGAAAAGCAATTTTGCTCTCTCCTTGGAAAACATGGTTATTTTTCTTTCATTCTTCTTCCACACAGAGTACTTTTATTTTGTTTAGATACTCCCATGACCCTCCATGAAGAACATTTTCAAGGGAATTGACTTCTTCTACATGAGTTATCCATTTATGGGAAAAATAATTAAGGTGAACTTTTTTTTTTAAGGACATACCAAGGTTCAACCCAGGACCTCGTACATGGGAAGCAGCTACATCCATTCCCCAATGAGAGTTGGGTTTTTTGTTTGTTTGTTTGTTTGTTTGTTTGTTTGTTTTTAGGAGGTACTGGGGGTTGAAAACCAGGGCTTTGTACATGGGAAGCAGGCACTGAACCCTTGAGCTACATCCACTCCCCAAGGGGAAATTTTTTATTAGATTAGATGGGTTGATATTATAGTGTAGCCAGCCTTTCTTTTTTTTCCAAATCACCATGACTGAGCCTTAAATGTGGTGATGAAAATAATGTAGTGGTGGTGGTGGTAGTGGCAGTAGCAGCAGTTGAGCTGTACTGAGTATGTAATATGTGCCAGGTACTGTTCTAAGTGCTTTACATAGATCTTCATTTAATCTTTTTAGATTTATTTATTTTTATTTTATTTATCCCCCCCTTGCTGCTTGTGCTGCTGTGTCCATTCGCTGCGTGTCTTCTCTGTGTCTGCTTATCTCCCCCTTGCTGTGAGGTCTTGCGGCATCAGCCCACGGCGCCGCATGAGCCGGAAGCGAACCCGGGGCCTCTTATATGGTAAACGGGTGCTCTATCCATTGCGCCACACCCGCTTCCTGCCGTGAGGTTGCTGCATCAGCCCAGCGCACCGCTCAGGCCGGCATGCCCTCACAAGGAGGCCTCGGGACACGAACCCGGACCTCCCATATGGTAAACGGGGGCTCTATCCACTGAGCCACACCCGCTTCCCTTCATTTAATCTTTACAGCAACCCTATTAATATTTGTTAATATCTCTTACAGCTGTTAAGATATCCATCTAATAAGCTTAGGTTTAGAGTGCTTAAATAATTTATCCAAGATTATCCAACAAGTAAAAGTGAAGACCCTGGGAAAAACCCAGGCAATCTGATTCCCATGCTAAGGTATTTGATCACTACACCATACTTATCAGAAGATATTTTAGGTCTTCTATCATTATTTCTTGTGACCTTATTGATGTTCACTAGTGATTTGCTAGGCATTTTGTAAAGCTTCTTAAGGCAAAATTGTTCCATCTATAAACATAAAGGGTCACTGTGCATTTTAGAGGCCGAGAATAAATTATTTCTGTGAAATTGTGCTTAATTCACTGTAATCAATTATTGGAATGCTCTCTATGTAACCTCAAAGTCATAGCAAATACGAAGAAAAAATGCTTCCTGCCTAATGGCAAACAGTAGAAAGATATGGTCATCAAATGACTTCCCATGTCACTGAATTGGGGATGTGAGCCTGGTTTTATCTGAATAAAACCATTATATGCCAGGAGCTATTATTTCTATTTTGTGGTCTGTCTGCTTTCATAATAATGAAGAATCATGTGGAATTTAGATTCATGGCATGGTTGCAAATGTTTTTCAGAAAGAGCCAGGGGTATTGAGTGTGGGCTTGGTCTGGCATAGGAGTCAGCAAAATTTTCTGTGAAGGGTAAGATAGCAAATATTTTAGGCTTTGCAGGCCTTGTGGTCTCCATGTCAACTTTAAACTCTGCTGCTGTTGTTGCAAAAGCAACCTTAAGGCAATACATGAATAAATGGGTGTGACTGTGTTCCAATAACATTTTGTTTGCAAAAATATGACAGGCCAGATTTGGCCTAAGGGCTGGAGTTTGCTGACCCCCAGTCTAGGTTGTAGAAGTCCAAGGACCTAGGATGTACTGAAAACATAGTATATCCACGAGGCAATCATAAGTTATGTACATCACTTCCATGAGCCAGAGAATTTCCATCAACATAAAGAAGAAGATGACTGAAAATGCTACCTTCTCCCTCAAAGACTTATACAAATTCAAGCACTGGAATTTTCTGGATTTTGTTTTCATGGGATTTTTTTCTTTATGATTTAAATAGTACAATCTCATATATTGACAGGTTATAAAATACCCAAACTACATATTTATACATATATAAATACATGCATTTAATCTATACATGCATAGATAAAATCTAGACATATATGTAGTCAAATAGAAATGGAGTTATTTTTATGTGGTGGGATTTCAGTTGATTTTTGTTTTCATATTTTCGTCTGTTTTGTAATTTTTTTCCCATGAAAAACATGCATGATTTCAAATATTTGACTCCAAGTCAAGTGAAACCTTCATAATCTCACTTACCAGACCCATTTTTACTAGCTCTATTTGTCTCATTCCATAAAACTCTCTAGAGTAGGCAGAGAGATAATGATCTTGGAAACTCTGTTTTACTGTGGTTTCTCCCCAGTATATAAAGAAGAAATAACAGTCAACAATGAGTATAATAATGATGCTATGTATGTTTTGCAGGTTAGAAATGGCATGTGAGTTAAGTAGGCTGACTGATAATCCAGATAAGATTTCATGGGACACACCAATGCAAGATGTTAATAATAAGGTGGTATATGGGAACCTTGTATTTTATGCATGACTTTTCTGTAAACCCACAATTTCTCTAATTA
>JAQZBX010107742.1:0-10626 GCA_029593785.1 Cabassous unicinctus
CAAATAGTTCAAGACCCTGAAGAAAACTAGCCTATTTAGAGTAACTGCTCAAGGCCTATAGGCTGTACAGTGATTTAAACCCAGAGATCCAACTCACCTCTCCACTGTTAATTGTATTTAATTTGTTCCTGATATAAGGAGAAAAATCCAGAAATTTGAAGGGCAATTGGACATGCCAATGTCACAATTAGTAGAAATTGCCTTTAATGTTTTTCACAACTGAGAGTCCACCCATAAGAAGCAGCAAAAAATATGCTGCCTACAAAGCCAGCTTCATAGGAGCATCTATCAGCAAGAATGTTCAAGGTCCACAGAACCTGAGAAGAAAGCTTCCATGGGAAACTCAGTGAAGAGTAAGATCCCCAGGGCACCTAGGAAGACCATTAGGTCCCCAGCAATGTGCTTACTATAAGAAGAAGGGACACTGGAAGCAGGAATGCTCATATCCCTGGGATTGGAGGGGTCCAGGAAATCCCACCTAGTGGCACAACTCCTACAGTTAGCAGGGAATGAAGACAGTAACCTGTGGTGATGGGGTCTGGGAGCATCTTTCACTGGTCGGCAAATCATTCCAATCATGCACACAGAACTTCAGGTGTCATTTCAAATGGATAAGAGGTTAGTTAACTTCTTGGTGAACACTGGAACCACTTATTCAGTTTTAAACCAGAGACGAAGTAAAGAAACTAATCATTCAATCCCCACCATTGGTGCTTTGGGGACTAAGAACTTTAAGCCATTCTCAGAACCACTGTGATGTCAGATTGGAGAGATTCAACTGATTCACAGATTTTAATACATGCCTGAATGCACAATTCTTCTTGGCCAACACTTACTCTCCAAATTGCAAGCTTCACTTTGATTTTCACCTAATGAAGTGAACATTCAGATTGCATATACACATCCATGCCTTCCAAGCAGAGCTGCTGGATTTAGCTGGGGACAATGAGAAGTTTGGATTGCCCAAAGAGATAAAACTAGAGGTACCAGCTGAGACATGGGTTACTGGGGGACCCCCAGAATGGGCAGTTGAAGCACAAGAAGTCAAGGTAAGACTGTGGCCAAACACCACCCCACCACATCTAGAACAGTATTCACTCAGATGGGAGACTAGAGCTAGAATCTCACCCCTGTTCAAGAAATTTCTCAAGTGGGGACATATTAGACCTTGTTAACCGGACTTTAATATCCCTATTTTACCACTGCTTAAAGCAGGTACTCAGGAATGTAAGTTTGTACAAGATTTGAGAACTATTCATCAGATAATGGAAGACATCCACTCAGTGTTACCTAATCTGTACACACTCTTTGTTAATATTACTAATGCATACACCTGACTCACAATCCTGGACTGAAAAAAAATGCTTTCTTTTGCATCTTGCTAGAGTAGGAATCACAGAGACTCTTTGTTTTGGAATGGGAAGATCCCAACACTGGGATGAAACAACAAGTATTGTTAGACTGTGCTGTAACAAGGATTTAAGAATTCTCTCAGACCTTTATGGGGCAAGCCCTATCCAGGGATCTGCAGGGGGTGCAACTCAGGGAAAGACACTTCCTTTAATACATAGATGGCGTAGCAAAGCACAAGAGGCCTCAGATGAGAACATGGTAATAGTGTTACAAAGACTAGCTGAAAAAAATGATATGTGTTGGAAAAGAAAGCCCAAGAAAGCCAAGTTAAATATCTTGGTTTTAAATTCTCTGAGGGACAGCTGGCCCTCCTGTCCACTGGAAAGGAACCTTTATATGATGTATCAGAGCCTAAGAACAAAAAGGAACTCAAAGAATTATCAACAAGCCTAGTTATTAAAAGCTGTGGATACCTAATTTTGATTTATAACTAAGTCATTATAGGAAGCACTTAAAGGAATTGAGAAAGAGCCCCTAGTATGGACACCAGAATGTGCACTTACTTTTAGAATCTGAAGCAAAAATTACTTATTGTCCCAGCTCTAGGACTGCCAGGCCCTGCAAAAAGAGTTCTGCTTGCTTTTACATGAGTGGCAAAACATCAACATGGGAGTTTTAACTCAACCCTTTAGAGGAGCACCTGACGAATAGCATACCTGTCCAAACAGCTAGACACTGAATCTCAAGTCTGGCCTGCCTGTCTGCACACGGACAGAGGTACTTGTGACAGAAAAATGCACATTAAGCTCTCCAGCTAATATTTATACTCCTCAAAATGTAATTAAAATATTTAAAGAAAATGCATATCAATGGCTAACTATGGGAAGATTAAATAAATATCAAACCACTCTCCTAGAAAATCCTATTGTGACCTTAAAGACTATTGACAAACTTAACCCTGACACCTTGCTCTGAGAGTTTAGGATAAACCAGAGTGGATACTCCCCAAACATGATGATGTACAGCTCCTTAAAGAAATATATTCCAGTAGAATGGCAATGACTGATGCAACCCTAAAAATCCCAGCTCTTGAATTATTTACTGATAGAAGTAGTTTTATGGACCATAGGAAGCAATGAGCAGGGTATTCAGCAGTCACCCTGGAAGAAACTTTGGAAGTAGGACCCCTTTTCCCTGGGACTTCAGCTCTGAGCACTGAACTAGTAGCCCTTGGAAGAGCCCTTTAGTTAAGTGCAAGACAAAGAGTGAACATTTATACAAGCTCCAGATATACCTTTGCAGTGTTACATACCCATGGAGCCATTTGGAAAAAGAGGGTATTACGCACTGCTGCTACTAAGGACAGAAAACATGTTGATCTCATTTTAAAGTTGCTTGAAGTTTTGATGCTCTCCCAAGAAATTAGTCATTCATTGTAGAGGACACCAAACTTCCAAGAGCAAGGAAGCAAACAGAACGGTTTAGCTGAAAAAACCACTAAGTAAGCTACAAAGAGAATAGAACCAACTCTTATAGACTGGACAACCCATTAATATCCCAGAGTTGGTCTGACCCAAATATAAAGCCATTTGGGAAACCCCAATACTGGAAAAAGATTTAGCCAGAGCAAAAGAATGGGAATATATTCATGCCACAGACAATGGCTGGTTTTTTAGAGACTCCCTGGCAGAACCTTGGGGAGACTATCACAAATTCCTCATACAAGAAAGCCTAATGAAAACCATTATCACTTATTTCCATAGATTTACTCATTATGGACATGAAACTGTCCAGTGGATAAGTCAGTTCCTCATAGGACCCAATCTATGCAGAAGATTTCAATCAGTAGATGATCAGTGTGTAATTTGTGCTCAAGTTAACTCTAAAACTCAGCCTGCAGCCTTAACCAAAGGAGTACAATACAGAGGACTAGGAGGAGGAAAGGACTGGCAAACTGACTCTACTGTAATGCCAAGAGATGCTTTAAACTCCAAGTATTTGCTACTGTTTGTAGACACTTTCACTAATTGGGTAAAATAGTTCCCATGACAAATGGAAAAAGTTTGAGAAATACCCAAAGTCTTACTTCAAGAAGTTATTCCAAGGTTTGGACTTCCTATTTCTATACAAAGTGACAATATTGTGGTTTTCATTTGTAAAGTGAATAAAGATGCGTCCGGACTGTTACAGATTGACACTTGTATTCTCCCTGAAGACCTCAATCCACTGGAAAGACTGAGAAAATGAACCCCACCTTAAAAGAAGCCATTGCCAAGATTTGTTTAGAAACTCACCTCAACTGGGATAAATCCCTGGCAATTGCCCAACTGAGAGTTAGGGTCATGCCTGAAAGAAGACTTGAATTAAGTCCTTATGAAATGTCTTAAAGAAGACCATTTCTTAAAACAGATTAGGGGAGCAATGTAGCTCAGTGTTTGAGTGCGTGCCTCCCATGTACAAGGTCCCAGGTTCAATTTCTCGTTCCTCCTAAAAAAAAGAAACATTCCATGAAAGGAACATACACATGACTTAGAGGTGACTGAAAGCCTGAGGAGGGGAAGAATGCAGGGAGAAGCGGTGCCTGGCGAATCAGCCCTTCTGCAGGTGCTGCGGGTGTGCACATGGCAGAACCTCAGATAAAATGGAGCATGATCATACAGACACTATTTTAATTATGTAAATAGAAGTTGAATATAAAATGGTAGTCATTAAACTCTGTTTTATAATTTATTACATAGAAAATTATAATGTGAATCAGAAGATAAATTCATCTGCATTTGGTGAGCAGTTGACTGAATTTTGCAAGACTGTGTGTAAAGGACCACACATGGCATCTACATCTTGTTTAAGCAACCCTATCCTGAGAAAAGAAATTTTGCTCTCTAGAAGCCACTAAAGGCAATTATTGTGGAGACTAGTTTTTTGGCCTTTGAATATTAAATGTCATTGTAAATATGTTTTTAAATTTTGTTCAATGTTAATAAAGTTTTCCAAATTATGAAATGTACAGGTGTTTGGGATTCTAAATATAGGGAATTATTTTATAAAATTATTCATAAAATTTAATTTTCCTGAGAGAAAAGAGGAGCTTGGTAACACAGTTGTGTTCATGGCCCCATATCTTGTTAAATACACATACTCACAGTTGAAACCCATGCCTGCTTCTTCAAAACATGTATATTAGCAATAGCCACTGATTAGTATTTATGCATATTGAAGTTGAATAAGTAGTGCTTATGGACTGATTCTCAGTTTGATTCACATTAGAATCACATGGTGAGCTTCAAATTATGTTGAATCTAAATTATCCATCTTGTTGGCATACAATTTTTCTCAGTATCCACTATGAAGATTTTATTTCTGTGGGATCAGTGGTGACATCCTTTCACTCATTTATTATTTTCTATATTTGCATCTTCTCTCTTTTATTCTTTGTTTTTCTAGCTAAGGGTTTGCCAATTTTATTTATATTCTCAGAAAACCAGATTTGGTTTTGTTAATTTTTCCAGTGATTTTAATTCTCAATTTCATTTAGCTCTGCTCTAATCTTTGATATTTCCTTTTTTCTGCTTACTTTGGGATTATGTTGTTGTTTTATCTAGCTCTTCCAGGTGTGCAGTTAGGTCTTTGATTTTGGCTCTTTCTTCTTTTCTGATATAGGCATTTATGACTATAAATTTCCATCTCAGTACTGCTTTTCCTGCATACCATAGGTTTTGATATGTGTGTTCTCATTTGCATTCATTTTAAGGTAGTTATAGATTTCTTTTGCAATTTTCTCCTTGACTCACTGTGTTAGTCAGCCAAAGGGGTACTGATGCAAAATACGAGAAATTTTTTGGCTTTTATAAAAGGTATTTATTTGAGGTAGAAGCTTACAGGTACCAGGCCATTAAGCATAAGTTACTTCCCTCACCCAACTCTGTGAGGGTTCCAGCTTCCTGGGTTACTCTCTTCCCAGAGCTGGATTCTCTCCAGGTTCAGCTGCTTGTTCTCTCCACAAGGCCAGCTGAAGAAAATCAGGTGAATGGCTTGTCTCTTTTCCGGGACCTTCTCTCCTTCCCTCGACCAAGCTCCTCTGTATGCTTACTTCCCTGGCCTCCAGCATTAAAACTCACTATCAAAACTCTAACTCAAAACTCCAACTCTGTCCTTTGCCATGTTTTTTATCTTTGAGACCCCACCCACAAAGGGGCAGGCTTCAGTGCCCTACTGACATGGCTCAGTCAAATCCCTAATCATAATTTAATCATGCCCAGAGAATCAGACAAATTTACAAGCATAATCCAATATCTATTTTGGAATCCATAACTATATCAAACTGCCACACTCACTGATTGTCTAAAAGTGTGTTGTTTAACTTCCATATCTTTATGCCTATACTGATTATCTGTCCCTTATTAATTTCCAGCTTATTTCCATTTGTGGTCAGAGAATTTACTTTGTATAATTACAATCATTATGAATTAGTTAAAATAGACAAATTTTTAGCAGCCTCAATTGATGAATGAAGAAATTGATGAACTCAATAGTCTAATCACAAGTATCAAGATTGAATTAGTCATCAAAAATCTCCCAACTCACAAGAGCCCAGGACTAGATGGATTCACAGGGGAATTCTACCAATCATTCCTGAAAGAGCTAACAACAATCCTGTTTAAACTTTTCCAAAAAGTAGAAGTCAAGGGAACATTGCCTAACTTATTCTATGATGCCATCATCCTAATACCAAAGCAACATAAAGACACCACAAAAAAAGAAAGCTACAAATGAAACTCTCTAATGAGCCCGGATGCTAAAATCCTCAACAAAATGCTTGCTAATCATATTCAACAACACATTAAATGAATTATACACCATGAACAAGTCGGTTTCATCTATGGTATGCAAGGATGTTTCAACATAAGAAAAAATCAATCAATGTAATTCACCATATTAACAGATTGAGAGAAAAAAACCACATGGTCATTTGTAATGATGAAGAAAAAGCATTTGACAAAATACAGCATTCTTTCCTGATAAAAATACACTTCAAAAGATAGGAATAGAAGGAAACTTCCTCAACATGATAAAAGGTATATATGAGAAACCCACAGTTAACATCATACTCAATAATGAAATGCTAAAGGCTTTCCCTCTAAATATGGAGTAAGACAAGGATGCCCATTGTCACTGCTTTTATTTCAGATTGTGTTAGAAGTACTTGCTTGAGCACTTAGTCAAGAAAAAGATATAAAAGTCATCGAAACTCAAAGGAAGATGTAAAATTTTCATTATTTGCAGATGACATGATCCTATATATAAAAACCCCAAAAAATCTATAGCAAAGCTTCTAGAGCAGATAAATGAGTTTAGTAAAGTGGCAGGATATAAGATCAACACAAAGAAATCTGTAGTATTTCTGTACACAAATAATGAGCAATCTGAGGAGGAAATCAAGAAAAAAATCCATTTAAAATAGCAACTAAAAGAAGCAAATATCGGAAATAAACTTAACCAAAGATGTAAAGGACTTGTACACAGAACTGTACACAATATTGTTAAAGGAAATCAAAGAAGACCTAAATAAATGGAAGAATATTCCGTGTTCATGGATTGGAAGACTAAACATCATTAAGATGTCTGTCTTACTCACATTGATTTACAGATTCAATGCAATCACAATAAAAATTACAACATTTTTTACTGAATTGGAAAAGTTAATTATGAGAATTATTTGGATGGGCAAGGGTCCCCAGATAGTCAAAAATATATTGAAAAATAAAAACAAAATTGGAGGAATCATGCTACTTAACTTTAAAGCACACTACATAGGTATAGTAGTCAAAACTACAAGGTATTGGCACAAGGATAGTCATACTGACAAATGGAACTAAATGAAGAGTTCTGATACAGATCCTCAAATATACAGTCAATTGATATTTGATAAGGCCACCAAGCCCACTCAAGTGGGACAAAATTGCTTCTTCAACAAATGATGCTTGGAGACCTGGATATCCAAATCCAAAGGAAAGAGAGAGTATCACAATCTCACACAGCATGCAAAAATTAATTCAAGATGGAGCAAAATGCAAATACTCTCACTGTTGTAATTTTGTGATAATCAGGGTAGGCTAAACATTCACTATATTAGAAACCATGCACGTGTCCCCAAACCTAGTTTTTCTCCCTAGGTCTAGTTTTTAGAATGATGGTGATAAACTAAGCGTGATTTATTATATGACCATCTTGTATGGGAAAAGACTTTATCTCTGGGTATCTTTGGTCAACCTTAAGAGATATAGCAGGGGGGCAAATGTGGCTCAGGTGGTTGGACATCCATCTCCCAAATGGAGGGACCTGGGTTCGATCCCTGGGACATCCTGGTAAAAATTTTAAAAAAGAAAAATATAGAAAGCATGTGGGCCACCAGGCCCCATGCACAGGTGCTCATTCAGGCCCCATGTATTGGTGAGCCATCAGGCCCCATGTGCAGCTGCACTGCCAGGCCCTGAAAGTGGGTGAACTGTCAGGCCCCATACAAGGGTGCACCACCAGGCACCACAAGCAGGTGCACTGTCACACCATGTGCACAGGAGTGCCTCCAGGCCCTGTGCGTGGGTAAGCCACCAGGCCCCATGAGTGTGTTAGCTGTCAAGGTCCACACGCAGGTGCACTGCCAGGCCCCACATACTGGTGAGCCACCAGGCCCCATAAGCCATGCAGCAAGATGATGAAGTAACAGGATTGTGACACATGGGAGAGCCAAGATGAAATGCACCAAAAAAACAGGAACTAAGGTGCTGCAGTTGGTAGGACTCCTCTCTCCCACATTGGAGGTTCCAAGTATCAAATCCCAGTGAAGACAGGAGGGGAAGGATGAGAAGAGAGGGCAAGAAATGGACACAGAGAGTTGTCCATTGAATGAACACAGAAACAGCAAAAATGGGGGGGGCGGTAAAAATGGACAAAAATAAATAAAGAAATCTTAAAAAATGTATAGAGGAGGAAGATATGGACTATAGTTAATAGTAATACTTTGACGATGCTCTTTCATGATTTATTAACAAATGTTTCACAGCAATGCAGGATGTTTGTGGTGGGGTGATGTATGGGAGCCCTGTACAATGTTATGCATGTTTGTTTTGTAAGTTCACACTGTACTACTGAACAATTGTAGTCTATGTATATTCATGTATTAATGATATACTTCAATAAATTGTTTTTTTAAAAAAAGAGCAAAAAATAAATGTAAGAGCCAAGACAATAAAGCTTCTAGAAGATAATGTAGGGAAACATCTACAAGATCTTGTAGTAGGAAATGGTTTAATAAACTTTACACCCAAAGCTCAAGCAACAAATGAAAAAATAGATATATGGGACTTATTCAAAATTAAAAACTGTTTGTGCTTCAATGTAGGTTGTCAAGAAAGTGAAAAGGCATCCTACACAATGGGAGAAAACATTTGGTTACCATTTATCTGATAAGGGCCTAATATCTAGCCCATATAAAGAAATCTTACATCTTGAAACTGAAAAGACAAAGAAGTCATTTTTAAAACAGGCAAGTTTTGAATAAACACTTCTCCAAAGAAGAAATACAAATGGCTAAAAAGCACATGAAAAGATGCTCAACATCACTAGCTATTAGGGAAATGCAAATGAAAAACTACAATGAGATATCATCTTATACGTATTAGACTGATGGCTATTAAAAATCAGATATCTACAAGTGTTGGAGAAGATGTGGAGGAAAGGGAACATTCATCCACTGTTAGTAGAAAGGTAGAATTTTGCAGCCATTGTAGAGGACAGTTTGGCAGTTCCTCAGGAAGCTAACTATAGAACTGCTATATGATCCAGCAATCCCACTTCTCGGTATATATCCAGAAGAATTGAAAGCAGGAACACAAAGAGATATATGCAATCCTATGTTTAAAGTGGCATTATTCACTATTTCCAAAAGTTGGAAGAAATCCAAGTGTCCATTAACGTGAATGGATAAACAAATTGTGGTATATACATACGATGGAATATTACTCAGCTGTAAGTAGGAATGCAGTATTAACACATTGGAAAACATGGGTGAATCTTGAAGACCTAAGCCAGTCACTGAAGTACAAATATCACATGACCTCACTGATATGACTTAAGCAAATTGAGCAGACTCAAAGAGTCAGAGTCTGGAGGACAGGTTATCAGGAGACACAAAGGGAGTAGAATGTGGTGATTTGAGGCTCAACATGGGCAAGAACTATGATAAGGTGGAAGGGAGTAGTTGGGCAGTGGATGGGGTGATAGTGGCTCATTGATTTGATTGGGTTCAACAGAGCTGGAATGTGAGGGGGAGTAGGGTAGGGGTTTGGACTATTCATGGAATTGGGGAGAAGGCTGAAGGAAGGAACCAGTGAACCCTGGGGATTTGTAGCTCAATATTTAAAACTACAATGCTGGGAATGTCCTTTCGGCAAATAAGGCAGGGAGGGTTACTGGAGCAGGGTGTTAAGGGGGAGGATATGTGGGATAGGGCGCACCTGGGGCATGCATCTGTGGAATATGAAAATGTTCATCTTGTCATAGTGTGTTATCTCAGTGGGTTCACACAATAAACAAGAAAACATTAAACTCCCCCCCCTGGGAAGTCCTACTATGATCTCAATTAGAGGGGCAAGAATCTCTTGAGAACATAGGCAGTGCCTAATAAAAAGAAAACAGACCAGTATGTGAAGCCCTCAATATTATTGCATGTAACTATGAACCTTATTCTTCAAAAACTGAAACTTAATGGTTACCATAGATTCCAAGGGGAGGAGGGGAGGAAGAAAGCATAGATAGAACATAGGGCATTTTAAAGGCATTGGAATTGTTCTGCATGATCTTGCAATGATGAATACAGGCCATTTTAAATTTTGTCAAAACCTATAAAGTGTATGGTGCAAAATGTAAACCATAATGGAAATCATTGACCATGGTTAGTAGCAATGCTTTAATATTTGTAAATCAATGTTAACAAATGTGTCATACATATGTGAAATGCTAATAATAGGTATCAGTGGGAAAGGGGGAGGGGCTGGGTATAGAGGAATTCTATATATTTTCTATGTGATGTTTCTATAAACTAAAGTTTCTTTGAAGATAAAATAAAAAAGATATGACACTGGGGGAACATATGGAAGAAATTTTCACTGTACATAAAAGACAATCATTCTCATGGTGATGAAAGACACTGAAAAATTTTTAATTTTTTAAATTTTTTTATTTTTGTATTTTATTAGTTTTTTTTTTTTTTCTTTT
>JAQZBX010107743.1:0-10612 GCA_029593785.1 Cabassous unicinctus
GGTGCCAGGGAGGTCCATTCCCAGCAATCATGTCCCATGCTGGAGGGAAGGTAATGCATTTATATACTGAGTTCAGCTTAGAAAGAGGCCACATTTGAGCAACAAGGAGGCTTTCAGGAAGTAACTCTTAGGCAATATATAATATAGGCTAAGTTTCAAGTTCACAAGAACAAGGTTCATAAGTACAGCATTAATATCTAGCACCTGGCATAATGGTCTGTCCTTCTTCAATAGGCACTGCCCATGTACTCTAGAGATTCTTGCCACTTTATTAGAGAATGTAGCAGGAATCCTCAGGATGGGAATTCAATATTCCATTGGTATTGTGGGTCTCCACCCACCGAAACAACACCCCATGACTACATGAATGCATTCATATTCCATAGAGGAATGCCCCAGGTGCAACCCTCCCCACATATCCCCCCACCACCGACACCCTGCACCAGTGATCCTCCCCTGCCACAGTTGCAACCCTTCTGCAATCCAAAACTCCCCAAAAAGAAAGGCAAATTTTTTTTTTTTTGCATTGTGACTTTCATCACTGTAAATTGTTATCTTTTATGTATATTGACAATTTCTTATGTATGTTCCCCCATTGTGCTATTTTTTTTTTCACTTTATTTTCAAAGAAAATTTAGGTTACAGAAAAGTCACATAGAAAATATATAGGGGATTTCCATATGCCCCATCCTACCCCTGTCATGGGTCCATGAGATGGAACTCATTTACCATCTTAGAGTGAATCTGTAAGAGTTAAAGCATTGTAGTTTGAATTTTTTAATGTTAGCATTTTTACTTACAATGAAGGTAGATAAAACATTTCAAATTGTTTTTTCTGGTTGGATAGATTGTTGGTTATACAACAGTAGGAGGCTGCCCACCTAAACAGAGTTTATAAGGCTGTGTTTCTCAAACTATGGTTTTAAGACCACCTCCAGTACCATCTCTGGACCTCAGAATCTTCTGGGGACCTCTGCTAAGGCATGTTGAATGAGAATCCTTGACAGGGGACAAACAAGTAATGTTTTAAGCCAGCCCCTTGGATGAATCATTACAAAGAGAAGTTGAAAATACATGGCCATAAGGAGCGCTCATAAGGGTAAACTCCCCAAGTATTGGCACTGCAGCAGCAAATGTTGATAGAGCTAACCTGATTCAGATACTTTATTTTATAAAGCCTAGACAAATTTCTTTAAATTATCAATGCTAAAAGACATTATATGTATTATATGTGTTAAAAATTAAATTGTGTAACTATCTTTGCTAAAAGGTAATACAAAATAAAAGCACATATATATTTATATAGACTTACACACTATACTGAAATGATATATTAATATAACCATATTGTTCTTGAGATTGACTACTTTTATGTGTCAACTTGGCTAGGCTATAGTATCCAGTAATTTAATTAAACTTAAGTCTAGGTGTTACTGTGAAGGTATTTTATTAATGTGATTAGCATCTGCAATCAATTGACTTTAAGTAAAGGAGATAATCTTCTTTAATATGGGTGGGCTTTATCCAATCAATGCAAGGCTGTTAGGGCAAAAACTGAGTTTTTCCAGAGAAGACATTCTGCCTCAGAACTACAGCATCGACTCCATCCTGAATTTCCAGCCCACAGGTTTGCCGGTTTGCCTATAGATTTCAGACTTGCCAGTCCCAACAATCATATAAGACAATTCACATATTATATATCTATATATAGGATATATATCCTACTGGTTCCGTTCATCTGAAGAAAGCTAAGTGACTCACTGACCCATGCTTTAGATTACGTAATGGCATGAACTTGTCCACAAAATAAGCAGGCTGCCACTCCTAACTGAGGCCACTTTCTCTTTTAGTCTGCTGGTGCTATATCACTGTGTTATTCTTTCTCCTTCTGTTATGTGTTCAGACAATCCTAATAGAGTCCTGCTCATAGTAAGTTCCTAATGAAGACTTCCTAAATTGAATTGTGCTTGATTTTCCCATCTGGCTATGCAAAACAAAGTACCATGCCATGCAGAACTGTGGAGGAAGGAAAGCTTTCTTAGCTTTACATAGGTGGCCAGATTCAAGCCACATCATATTCATATTTAAAGACATATTTGTATTAGTTACTAGCAATCAAGCTGCATCTTCTTTGACATAACAGCATTTAAAGCCAGATTCATTTCTACTTTCCTTCACTTTTTCCCAATTGTGCCTTTCCTCACTGTATTACTTCTACCTAGAATGTCTTGCATTCAACCCCTTCCCCAACTCTGCTTGTTTTGATTCTTTATTATCTTCTTCTTCCCAGGAGGAATTCATATTTTCATCCTAAGTCAATTCTTAACATGCTTACTATCTCTGTCTTATGACACATGAATATATCTTATTTTGCTTAGTGTTATGGGCAGTCTAATTCCTTGCTTATTTATAAATAACTTTAAAGGCAGATTCTGTGTGTTTCCCCAGAACCTAGGTATTTATATTAGGTTCTGTGTATACAGTAGGTGCTCAATTACATTTGCTGAAATCAATGAATGAATAAATGATCAAGGAAGCCAGCTTTGGGAGGATTGTATAAGAACAGATTTCTTTTGGCCTCATTGCCACTGTAAAATGCTCTTGCTAAAACTAAAAAAAAAAAAAATGAAAAAAATTGCCCTGACCTGTACACAGAACCATTCTATCTCTGTTGAAAAATAATTATCTTACATTTGCAAAACACCAGTGGGTATTTCTGAGATCTTCATTTGTGTATATTACCATATATCCCAGGTAAAGTAATTTAATAGAAGCAATTTAATTATTTATTTATGACTAAATGACATTCCACCTGAGTAAGCACTTGTGCACTTGTTTAAATTATTATTTGTAGACTTATCGATAGTGAAGAAAATGCATTATGTTGCTTAAAATTCTATAAAAGTAAAAAAAAATTAATAACAGATTAGAAGATATTATGACAAGAGCAGATTAGAAGATTTTATGACAAGGGAAGAAAGTAAGATAGGAAAAACATACTATGTATTTAAACTTATTTGTATTCATTGTAAGAGTGACTGCATGAGATGTTTGTTCTATTGACAGGCTTGAAAATGAGATTGAGGTTCAGTAATGCTCATTCAAGTCATCCAAATAACTCTGAAAAAAAAAAGCCCAAAACTTATCAAACTCCTTCTGAAAACACAAATTTGGGGGAAAAATGATTTTCTTAAAATATTTCAATTTTAGGTGCAATATATTATCTCAAACAGCAGTCTAGTCATTTTTTTAAATGTCCGATACTGAATAGTAATTTATTCTTAAAGATGGTGGATGACAATGGTTTGTATTATGGAAGTAAAGTTTATCAAAGATAAAATAAAGTTACTTCACTACATTTTCTGATCAAATATCTACATATTAGTTGCATAAAGATACAGTTAAGATACTATAAGGAAAAATTTTTATCAAATCTCTTTAGGAAATTTTGAAACCAAGGAAATGGATTTATTCCTCTTCCCCCACAAATAAAGGGAATACAAAACAAAACAAAATGTTTATCTTATATATATTTAGTCTCAGTTTTATATTTCAGCATATTTTATTGCAATAAGCAAAACATTAAAATTCTTTAAACATGTACAAAATATAATACAGTAAAATGCAAGCTATCCCTCAATGTCACCAATTGGAAAGGAAGTAAGGAAGCCATTACACATATTTTCTCTGAATTTGCTTTGAAATATGCATAAATCCACATGACATTTTGGTAAATGTATTTCCCTAAAAAGCTGCCATGCATTCAGGAAGTGTATGATTTGGCAATTACTAAAGAAATTATTCATTTCTCATGTATAAAATATAAATAGTTCGCATTAAATACATGCAACGTGTCAGAATGTGACTTATGGTTGCCTCCAGCAATAGCAATTTATGTGCTCTCCTCATTCAATTTAATAATACATTTTCAATAATAAATAAATTGGGCAATAAATTTGTATTAGGTACTGAAAACTAGAAAATACCTCTTACTTTCGCTCTCTCTCTCATTCTCTCCCTCTCTCATCTCTAACTTTCTATGTATCTTTCTCTCTCTCTCTTTTTTTTTTTAATGCTCAGTATTCCACCGAAGTCAACATCTTTGGAAAAAATAAAACAAATATTATGACATGAGAAAATTAAACAGTCCCAAAGGAGAAAAGGACAATAATCAATATGATCAATAAGTCTTAGGGACTCTTCCTTACAATTTTATTTCTTCGTTATATTCAATCTTACTTACATGTCTAATATTATTTTATCTTTATAAAAGCCTGCCAGGATCTATAATGTTATTATGACAATTCAGCATCAGCAGAAAACAGATCATTTGGAATCAAGTGATTGACAGTTAACATAAGGAGTAAAAATTTAGCAGCATCTTTAGTTTGAAAGTACTGGTTTCCTGCCTTTAGTTCCAGATTCTTTCTATAAAACAAATGGTTGATACTATTAGTATGTTAATTCTGCATTTAACTGTGCCAGCTCCATGGCTTGTCCTTTTTTTTTTTTAGAAGAGTTATTTCTACAGAATAATCAGCTTTCCTTTTTTCATACCTAAGTATTTTAAATTCTTCTTCTTTTCCTCTGCCCTAAAACAGAAACATAAGCAGTTGCAGATGATTTTCCTGCTTTGGTCTCAAAGATGCACAGTTCCTAATATAATGGACCTGGTATTAAATATGAGATAATATGCTGTTCAGAATGATTGGAAATCAACATCCAGACACTAAGAAAAGAAAACTGAACTCTAGCAGACCATATACTGGAATTATTATTATTTTTTCAATTGAAGAGGCTGAACAGGCAAAATATACCCAAATCCTAAGCCATAAAATGTAGCATTTAGGGTGAGGGAGCTGAGATTTTTATTAGAGCTAAAGCCTGACATTTGTCTTAAATCAGAAGGATGGGCTGTGAAAAGAAAGTAGAGTAAGGGAGTGTCCTGGTATTTCCAGTGTTTTCCAGTGAGTCTCAATATGTTCTAATCTGAAGTCAGCATCAATGAGGTCTGAAGATATGTATGTATCTCTTTATGAAGGAAGTATTTCAAATATCAGTCTTACTCCCAGTTATACCATTCACCAGTTATATCATTCACCAGCTATGTGGACTTAGAAAGTTTCCCACTAGTAAAATTATGAGGAGTTGTATTATTTAAATATTTAAATAAAATATGGCATATGGGTGTTTACTAAATATTTATACTGGGTACTCCCATCTTGTTTTCTTTTAGATGCAGTCTTGCCTTATCAAATTTACTCCTTTTTTAAAGAAATTTTTATTATTTTTATTTTTTTAGGAGGTACAGGAGATTGAACCTGGGACTTCAATTGAGTTGAGTAAAGCACACACTCAACCACTTGAGCTACACCCGCACCCTATCTACCTTACTCTTTATCGACACTATCAATCAATCTCAATCTCTTCTGGCTTCATCTTGGGTTCAGCCAATAGAAGGCATTGGAAGGAGAAGGAAGAGTAGGGAAAGAAATCAGGCTAGTTTTTTATTCTCCCAGATGAGTGTGCTGTTCCAACTCAGACACTGATTGAATCATTATTATGATAATCATTCTCATTATCATAAGTATTAAACTTTGCTCTTATTCAATGCCATGTTCAGAGGCTCTGATGACTTTACCATTAGGAGATTCACAATAAATACCTTGAGACTGAGAGCTATCAAGTCGGACGTGAAGGAACTGTCAATATTTTCAAGCTTCGGAGAATTATCTAAAGTAACTAAAGTCATTAAGAGACTCAAAAGTGTCATATCCATTGCAAAATGTACTAATCTAATAAGTATTGGTATGCGTATATACACACACATATGTACATATATACAGTAAAATATTGTTGAAAATTACATAAATATATTTCTATTTACTTATATAAATAAGAATGTAGAAATATGACAAATGGCTTTCATTTTTCTCATATTTGAGAATTCATGAAAAATGTGTTACATATGTCTTCCTGGAGTGGCTAAGATGGGAGTTGGTGGGAGAGGGGGAGAGATGCTTCTGCTGTCAATCCTGAGAAACGAGGCACTATGATCCCATCTGTGAGCAAGTCATCCTGGCTTGACCAGGGCCTGTGGCTCTAGTGGCAGTCAGCATGGGGACAAGCAGCAGTCAGCATAGTCTATTCAACTGCAAAGCAAAAAATAAAAATAAAAAAGGAAGATGCTGCAACTCATGCTTAATGAATAAAACATTTTGGCAAAAGATGGAAAGTAGAATAAGACCTAAAGATGTTTTTATTTTGGAACTCTAAAAAACACATCAATTAAATAATTTAAGCAGTCTGAATTTTAAACATTACACACTGACTGATATTTTTCAATGACTTTCTCTGAAACAGTTTAATGCATTTCAGAGAAAATCAGCTGATTCACTTTTACAAAGCCAGAGCAAAATAAATTAAGATGAGAGTCTCCTCTTAGTAATTGTTGAGAGCATTCATTTTCTTGACGTTTCCTATCCGTGAGATTTCCAATAACCCATAGTTTCAGGCAATCACTCGTTCTAACTCATTTGGTTGACCCAGACATTGGGATTGATTGCTACAGGTTTAATATAGCTACAACTAAGGGCCTGCAGATTGTTTTATAATCAAGCCTTGCCTGAAATGTCTGTTAAAGTTTGCCCCAGGAATCAGAATGTCAAAGTACCTGGGACAAATGACTTTCTCCAAGTCAGGTGTGAAAACACTTCCTAACAAGATAGAATAGTTGCTGTTTACTCCTGAACCAAAGAAGATTAATGATAACAAATCAAAAATTAAAAATCAAAATAACTCACAATTACTTTAAGAGGTAAATAATATTCCGGAGGTCTCTAGGAGTAAGAATTTATTGTTTCAGTCTATTGGTGGCATAATGGGTGAAAGAAAATCCTGAAGGCATGTTGTTACTTTCTGCCTGGAGAAGATCAGCCACCAAAACACAGATTACACAATAGGTTTAATAACCTTTAGCCTCTTTCAAACTGGGGCATTTTTAGATCATTTGAATGTTGGTTTCCCAAGAATAAGCATCTTGTGGATTTAAATACCAATGCTAAGGACAATAAGTTGACTGATCCACAAAATCTGGGTCTCTGTCTGTTTTAAAAGAATTCTCTGTATCATGTCCCTATAACTAACTTGTTTCATTTCTTATAAGCCTTGATGACTTAATTAACTTCAAAATGTCTAAAATTTCAGCCATTTTCCAAGACATCAGTTTAACATATTTTAAGTATGCATAGTAAAAGCAACGATATAAGTGAAGCCTACATACATTTTAAATAGTGATATCAGTTAAAGGGAGGCCAAAATTTCTCAAACTGACTCTTTAAGAATAAGTTGACTGAGCAGCAAGACAAAGATAATGAGAAATACAATTTTGAAAAGATTCTACAAATAGAGCCTAATGGATTTGGTTGTTATTGGTTTAATTGACATAAGACCAATTTTAACATGTTCACTCTTACCAAAAGAAAATAATGACAAATTTCCATTTTTGCTCACAGAGTCTGAAACAAATTTTTCTTAAGTTGAATTCAGTAGGTTTTGTCAATATATGTCATATGACCAAATATTTCTAAAACAGTTGTTTGTAAATATAATATATATAAGTACATGTCCTTGGACTTTGATATATCTATGAGTATTTGAAAAAAAAAATGCATTGTGATTGTGATTAAAACCTTAAGCTAAGAAATAATGACATCACAAAGGGACTAAGATGAAAATGTTGAACTCTATCTTTACTGGTTTAACATATAGCAAAATAGTTCTTCTCCTTGAGGCTGGTGCTTTGACTAGTGCATTGAAAGTTAGTTTGCATAAATATGCAAGAGATGCAAAGCTGAGAAAGTCTTTACCTTGATAGGTGTGCTATTTATTTTTATGGAAGTATTAAATTTTTGCATTAAACACTAAGAATCCATTCAAAGAAAGCATAACAAAAAATCTAAAGTTGTCAGAATAATTTGGAAATGGAATGTGTATGAAGCAGAACGAGGAGGTGAAAGATGTCTCTACCAACTTCCAAAGGGGCAAGGAGGTGGTTGTGAAACTAGTTGCATTCATTATGCCTTATTCCTGTGACTGTGCAAAATCATATTTTTCCTTAATATATATATATTAAAAATAGCAAAATTAGAGCACATTTGTCTAATAGCTTCAATCACACCTTCTCTACCTAATTGCATTTGTGTTTGTCAATTTGATTTTCTTTGTTCATTTCAAAGTGCATAATCATTTGTAGCTCTTTATACATAATTTCTTGTCATGTTTTTGACATTTGCTATTTTGGCCATAGTTGTTTTAAGATTTTATGGGATTAAATTTGTTTTTCTTGTTTTTTTTTTTTTTTTTTTTTGGTAATTTGGTATCTGGGCTTATTATTTTTTTAAACAAATCAGTTTTATTGATACATATTAATAAAGCATCCAGTTTATCCAAAGTGTACAATCAATGATATTTGGTATAATCATGTAGTTGTCCATACATCACTTCAATCATTATTAAAGCACTTTCATTATTTCAATAATAATAATAAACAACAAACAAACAAACAAGAAAATTCCTAACTTCTCAGTCTCTCTGTTTCCCCTGCTGTACACAGTTGCTATTTCTGGATATTCTTGCACAATTATTTATTGGTTTATTAAGCTGTTTTATTGAGATATATTCATATACCATATGATCTATCCAAAGTGTATAATTAATGGCTTTTATTTAGCTGTTAAAAAGTCCTTTATTATAAAATTGTAAAATAGAAAAATAGTTTGAAAGAAATTACAAGTTTTAAAAGAGTCCAAGACCAGGTGAGATTTAATATAATCACTTATAAAAAATAGATAACATAGTAACAAACATTTATAAATGTAAATAATAATTAAAATATAATGGAAAATAATCATAACATAATTCTAATTTTTATATTAGAGCTCTAAGTATTGGACATTAAAATCTCTAATATTGAAATAAATTATTGGCTTAGTTATTTAATTTCCATTTAGGCCATAATTCTCTCTAGATAATCAAATTTCTATTGGGGAATTCTTCACAATTTATTGGAATGAATTACAGCAGATAACGATTTGCCCACTCATAATTTTATGAGGCAGAAAAACTCAAAATCTTATTCAACAATAGTCATGTAAATCATTATTGATCCAGTTAGATTATTTTAATTAAACAGTATGAATAAGAAAGGGTGAAAGAAAAATGAAGTATCCAAAATTATATCTCTTCTCCAGTTCTCCTCAATTAAAAGCAATTATTTATTTTGTATGAAAAAATTTACAGAATACTGATCACAGGAACAATTTGCTAGCAGCACTGAGTAATTATTGTTCATATACTATAATGTTGTTATTTTACATTTATCTGGTCTACATCAGCTCTTTTTTGGTTACTATTTGCATGGAATAACTTTTTCCAACCTTTCACTTTTAGCCTGGTTCTGTTCTTACACATGAGGTAGGTCTTTTGTGTATAACATAGAGACGGCTCACATTTTTTTTTTTTATTTTAAAGGAGCCTTAGATTACGTAAATGTTACACAAAAAATATGGGAGATTCCCATATGCCCCGCTCCCCACACAAACACTTTCCCACATTAACAACATCCTTCATTAGTGTGTTACATCTGTTATAAGTGATGAACACATATTGAAACATTGCTACTAACCATGGATTAGAGTTTATGTTATAGTTTACACTCTGTCCTGCACAATTTTGTAAGTTATGACAAAATATATAATAGCCTGTATCCATCATTGCAATGTCATGCAGGACAATTCCAATGTACCGAAAATGCCCCCATTTTATACTTATTTTTCCCTCTCCCTCCCCTCAGAACTTCCAGTGGCCACTGCCTCCACATTGATGATAAAAATTCTTCCATTGCTAGAAAAATAATAAGTCTATAGTAGAAAAATAATAAGTCTACTTTAGTCCATTGTTCATTGCCTAATCTTGAGGATTTTAAGATGGCGATGTCCACTCCGCCTCTGATTGAGAGTGGTCTTAGATCCCATAGGGCAGATGGATGGAACTATTTTGCTTGCAGTTGCAGACTCTGTTCCTTGATGTGGGTGTTGTCCATCATCATCACCTTGTTAGTTGTCCTGGGTGAGTCTAATTAACTGGAGAGTAGGTGTTGCAACTTAGTTGATATTCAGGGCCCAACTGGCACATGAATGGAACAAAGACCTAAGTCACTAGGACATACACCTATCAAGTCTAGTACTAACTATATGTTCAAATAGAAGGGGAAGAAGAGTCATGTGTAGGGAAACCACAAACGAGGCCATCTCTGCCACACTGGGGAGCAGTAAAGCCCACTGGCAGGGCGACAAACTCCTGAGCTGTCTGCCCTGCCTACAGTCTGGATGTCTCTAAAGCCCTCAAGAGCCTTGCTCTTTACTGTGGCAGTCAATGAGATCCTGCTGAGATATGCATAATTGTAACTTCTGGAATGTCCTCCCAACTCACTTTGAAATCTCTTCGCCATGAAAACTCATTTGTATTTACCATTTACCCTTATGGTCAAGGTCTTTTTCCAGGTGCCTTGCTAGTTTGTGCTTGGTAATAATCCCTCGGTGTCAGGAAGGCT
>JAQZBX010107744.1:0-10621 GCA_029593785.1 Cabassous unicinctus
ATAAAAAAAAAAAAACAAACTGAATAAGGGGTCAAGAAATATCAATTTCTTCCCTTTTCAACAGCATCTAGTAGTCTCTTTTAAAAAATACTTCTTTATTAAAGTAGTAAATAATAAAACAGTGCATGCCTAATAACTAATGATTAAAAATAATGAGCATAAATGATATTTTCAGATATCTGCAACAACTAATAGGATAAAAAATTATCTGTAATTTTTAATGAATACAAAGTCACAGGTACTGCTAATGTGTCCAGTACTCTTTATCAAACCAAGCACATCTACCATGGACCACCAGTTTGTTTCTCTTTTTCCTCTCCATCAACCAACACAGAGCACACTCAGGTAAGGAGGTGACAAATACAATCTTTCCCAGAATTATATGAGTACAGATCAGCTACCATCTTCTCACTAGGGTTTGTAAGCAGCTTTTTAAATACATAGACAAGCCAAACTATCCTTTATAATGTATGCAAAGTATCTAATTTCCTATGCCCAAGATGATCCTGAGGATATATAAAAGGCCATACCTAAAAAACAAAAATCCAAAAATAATGCATTAGCTTCTCAGGGCCAAGAAAGAAATTCTAGAGTCAAAGGACAAAATTTTTGGTACCCAACAGTTAAATATAGGATCAATCAACAGGGTTAAGGTAGATTAGCAGTGATAAAGATTTCTAAGACTGGTAAGACCTCCATTTGTAATCCTCCATAACGGCACCCTAATATCAGCTATGACTGAAGGTTCCTGTTCCCACAGGGTAATTACGGAAAAGAAGACAATGAGAATGGCCTAGGGGCTGTTCTATGCTAGACTCCTACCATTCCCTATCCACAGCACCACCCTCCCTCAAAACTCACCGAATTCAGTTTTGAGCCCAGGACCTTCAAAGTAATAATGCCAAAACCAAAGCCAAAAACAAAAGTACTAACAGACCCAAGAGCATGTTTTTTCTACTTTTCCAAAAGGCATATCCATCTATGAATGCTGGAATAAAATGAGGTCTTTGTCTCTGCTTCATTGTCAGTATTTGCCACTTGTCTGTGAGGTTTACTTATTTATTTATTTATTTATTTATTTTAAAGATTTATTTATTTTTTATTTATTTATCCCCCCCTTGCTGCTTGTGCTGCTGTGTCCATTCGCTGCGTGTCTTCTCTGTGTCTGCTTATCTCCCCCTTGCTGTGAGGTCTTGCCGCATCAGCCCACTGCCGGCCTGCCCTCACAAGGAGGCGCTGGGAAGCGAACCTGGGGCCTCTCATATGGTAAACGGGTGCTCTATCCATTGCGCCACACCCGCTTCCTGCCGTGAGGTTGCTGCATCAGCCCACCGCACGCTCAGGCCACATGCTCAGGCCGGCGTGCCCTCACAAGGAGGCCTCGGGACGCGGGCCTCCCATATGGTAAACGGGGGCTCTATCCACTAAGCCACACCCGCTTCCAGAATGCTTACTTTTTAATGGCTGCAGAATATTCCATCCTCTTCCCGAGGCCTCCTCGTTTTTCAAAGAAAAAAAACGTTATTCTTGTGGGGACATGTTGGTGCAGGTGTGATGTATTTATTAAATAATACACAGTATAGTGTGGACTTAGTAAGGGGTCTGTGGTTTTCACCTGACTGGCAAAGAGATCCATGGAACAAAAAGGTTAAGAACCCCTGGGTTAGAGAGATGACAAGACCTGGTTCCTACCCTTGAGGAGCCAGCCCGTATTCTTTACAGACACAGTCTTTAGAGCAAAGGTCAACAGAAGAGGCTTTTGGGACATTAAGGAATAGCTCCCTCTCTTTGAGGGAGTTTCCTAGGAGAAGTGGAAAATTTCCTAAGGGAAGGGACTTCTGAACTAAGTCTTAAGAATGAATAAGGGGAAGCGGGTGTGGCTCAATGGATAGAGCCCCCGTTTACCATATGGGAGGCCCAGGTTCACTTCCCAGGGCCTCCTTGTGAGGGCAGGCCGGCTTGCGCGGCACCGTGGGCTGATGCGGCAAGACCTCACAGCAAGGGGGAGATAAGCAGACACAGAGAAGACACGCAGCGAATGGACACAGCAACACAAGTGGCAAGGGGGGGATAAATAAATAAAATAAATAAATCTTTAAAAAAAAAAAAGAAGATGCAAATAAATACAATCAGAAATGAAAGGGGGGAAGTTATGACTGACCCCACAGAAATAAAAAGGATCATAAGAGGATATAACAAGCAACTGTATGCCAACAAACTAGACAACCTAGATGAAATGCACAAACTCCTAGAAATGCATAAACAACCTACACCGACACTACAAGAAATACAAGAACTTAACAAACCAATTACATTTAAAGAGATTGAATCCATCATCAAAAATCTTCCAGCAAAGAAAAGTCCAGGACCAGATGGCTGCACAGGTGAATTCTACCAAGCATTTCGAAAAGAATTAACACCAATCCTGTTTAAACTCTCCAAAAAATTGAAGAGGGAAAATTACCCAACACATTTTATGAAGCCAACATCACCCTAATACCAAAGCCAGATAAAGATACTACAAAAAAAGAAAATTACAGACTAACCTCTCTAATGAACATAGATGCAAAAATTCTCAACAAAATACTTGCAAATAGAATCCAACAGCATATCAAAAGACTTATACATCACGACCAAGTAGGATTTATTCCTGGTATGCATAACTGGTTCAACGTAAGAAAATCAGTCAACTTAATACACCATATTAACAAATTGAAGGAGAAAAACCACATGATCATCTCAACCAATGCAGAAAAGGCATTCAACAAAATCAAGCATTCTTTTTTTGATAAAAAACACTTCAAAAAGACAGGAATAGAAGGAAAATTCCTCAATCTGATGAAAGGCATATATGAAAAACCCACAGCCAACATCACACTCAATGGGGAAAGGTTGAAAGCTTTCCCTCTAAGAATGGGAACAAGCCAAGGATGCCCACTGTCACCATTGTCATTCAATATTGTACTAGAAGTTCTAGCTAGGGCAATTAGACAAGAAAAAAAATTAAAGGCATCCAAATAGGAGAAGAGAAAGTAAAACTCTCACTGTTTGTGGATGACATTATCCTATATTTAGAAAATTCTGAAGGGAAGTGGATGTGGCTCAATCGATAGGGCTCCCATTTATCATATGGGAGGCCCCGAGTTCGATTCCCGGGGCCTCCTGGTGAAGGCAAGCCAGCCCGCGTGGCGCGGTGAGCTGATGCAGCAGAACGACCCAACAAAGGGAGACAAGCAGACACAGAAAAACACACAGCAAATGGACACAGCGAGCACAAGCAGCAGGGGTGTATAAATAAATAAATAAATAAAATCATTAAAAAAAAAAAGAAAATTCTGAAGTATCCACGACAAAGCTACTTGAGCTAATAAATGAGTTCAGCAAAGTGGCAGGATATAAGATCAACATGCAAAAATCAGTAATGTTTTTGTACACTAGTACTGAACAATCTGAGGAGGAAATCAGGGGGGAAATTCCATTTACAATAGCCTCAAAAAGACTCAAATACCTAGGAATTAATTTAACCAAACAAGTACAGGACCTATATGCAGAGAACTACAAAACAATGTTAAAAGAAATTTAAAAAGACCTAAACAAATGGAAGGATATTCCGTGTTCATGGATTAGAAGAATAGCCTCCTCTCAATTAGAGGTGGAACGGACATCACCATCCCAGAATCCTCAGGATTGGGGAATGAACTATGGACTAGAGTGGACTTACTGGTATTCTACTATACCCTTATAGTGATTCTAGCAATGGAAGAAATTATATCATTGATGTGGAGGCAGTGGCCACTGGAGGTTCTGAGGTCAGAGAGAGGGAAAACAAGTGTAATATGTGGGCATTTTTGGGACTTGGGAATTGTCCTGAATGACATTGCAATGACAGATACAGGCCATTATATATCTTGCCATAACCTACAGAATTATGTGGGAAAGAGTGTAAACTACAATGTAAACTATAATACATGCTTAGTGGCAGTGCTCCAAAATGTGTTCATCAATTGCAATGAACGTACCACATTAACGATGTTGTTAATGTGGGTAAATGTGAGCAGGGTGGGGAGCGGGGCATACGGGAATCCCTTATATTTTTTATGTAATATTTATGTAATCTAAATATCTTTTTTTTTAATAAAAAATTTTAAAAAATTAAAAAAAAAAAAGAATAAATATAATGAAGATGTCAGCTCTACCCAAACTGATTTATAGATTCAATGCAATCCCAATCAAAATTCCTACAGCCTACTTTACAGACATAGAAAATTCAATTACCAAATTTATTTGGAAGGGATAGTACAACCTAATAGCCAAAAGCATCCTAAAAAAGAAGAGTGATGTGGGAGGAATTTCACTGCCTGACCTTGAAACACATTACAAAGCTACAGTGATCAAAACAGCATGTTATTGGCATAAAGATAGACACACTGATCAGTGGAATAGAATTAAGAGTCCAGAAATAAATCCTCACCTCTATGGCCAGCTGGTATAACAAACCTACCAAGTCCATGTTTTGTTTTGTTTTGAGGTACCGGGGCCAGGGATTGACCCGGGACCTCCCATGTGGGAAGGAGGCGCTCAACCGCTTAAGACGCCTGCTCCCCCAACCCCATGTTAACGGTACAAAACAGTCTCTTCAAAAGTGGTGCTGAAGAACTGGCTATCTACAACCAAAATAATGAAAGAGGACCCCTATCTCACTCCCTATACAAGAATCAACTCAAAATGGATCAAAGATCTAAATATAAAAGTCAGGACCATAAAACTTCTAGAAGAAAATGTAAGGAAACATCTTCAAGATCTTGTGGTAGGTGGTGGTTTCTTGATTCTTACACCCAAGGCACCAGCAACAAAAGAAAAATAGATAGGGAAGCGGGTATGGCTCAGTGGATAGAGCCCCCGTTTACCATATGGGAGGCCCGGGTTCGCGTCCCGGGGCCTCCTTGTGAGGACACGCCGGCCTGAGCGGTGCGGTGGGCTGATGCAGCAACCTCATGGCAGGAAGCGGGTGTGGCGCAATGGATAGAGCACCCGTTTACCATATGAGAGACCCCGGGTTCGCTTCCCAGCGCCTCCTTGTGAGGGCAGGCCGGCTTGAGTGGCGCCGTGGGCTGATGCGGCAGGACCTCACAGCAAGGTGGGATGAGCAGACACGGAGAAGACACGCAGCGAATGGACACAGCGGCATGGGCAGCAAGGGGGGGATAAATAAAATAAATAAATCTTTAAAAAAAAAAAAGAAAAATAGATAAATGGGACTTCCTCAGAATTAAACAGTTTTGCACCTCACAGGACTTTGTCAAAAGGGTGAAAAGGCACCTGAAATCAATGGGAGAAAATATTTGGAAATCACATGCCCAATAAGGGTTTAATATCCATGATATATAAAGAGATGCTACAACTCAACAATAAAAAGACAAAGGACCCAATTAAAAAATGAGCAAAAGACTTGAATAGACATTTGTCCAGAGAAGAAATACAAATGGCGAAAAAACACATGAAAAAATGTTCAACATTGCTAGCTATTAGGGAAATGCAAAGCAAAACCACAATGAGATATCATTTCACACCCATTAGAATGGCTACCACTTAAACAACAACAAAAAAGTGTTGCCCATTTATAGCTGGCAATTATTTGATTATATGATTTTTACCTAAACTACAATGTGGGCTGCATCTACTTTATAATAATTTGGAACTGGCAGTGAGGAAACCCAAGAAGGAATGAGACAGCCAGAAATTCCTTGGGGAACTAGAAACTATAAAACCAGTTTCAGTAAACAATTAATATGCAAGAAAGGATGTTCAGTAGGACAATCACTATTTAAACTTCAAAAACTTTGGGTCCCCGGGCTCTTCTTAATTAATATGCAGTGTAACAACTCTGCAAAACATGGAAAGACTTCTATTGTAAAATGCAAATAATAAACCACGGGTTCATGAAAAATAAAGATATACTTTCCATTTAAAGTTTTAAAAATATAATTTTTTAAATGCTCTAAATAAAGTTTCTTCCAAAAAAAAAAACAAAACAAAACAAGTGTTGGAGAGGATGGAGAGAAACAAGAACACTCGTTCATTGTTAGTGGAAATGTAAAATGGTGAAGCCATTGTGGAAAACAGTTTGGCAGTTTCTCAGAAAGTTATGTATTGAATACTATATGACCTGGCAATCCTACTTATAAGTATACACCTAAAAGAACTGAAGCAGGGACTTGAACAGATATTTGCACACCAATGTTCATAGTGGCATTATTCCCAATTGCCAAAATATGGAAGCAAGCCAAGTGTCCATCAAACTAGAATACAATTTACAAGGGGCCCGAGTGGGGATAGTGAATGGGGAGTCAATTCTTAATGGCTACAGTTTCTGTATGGGGTCATGGAAAAGTTTTGGTAATGAATAGTAATAGTAACACAACACTGTGAATGTAATTAATACCAGTGAATTATATTTCTGAATGTAGTTAAAAGGGGAAATTTTAGGTGGTGTATATGTTGCTAGGATGAAAATTAACAAATGAAAAACAAACATGGGGGCAAGAGGACATCGCTCAGGGTTGAGTGTCTGCTTCCCATGTACAAGGTCCTGGGTTTAATCCCCAGTACCTCCTAAAAACAAAACAAAACAAAACAAAACAAAAAAATTGGGCTATATAATACAGAAAAGTTTTAACTAACTTGACCGTAAACGTGTGGAAATAGATAGAGCTGATTGTAACACATTACAGTAAGCAGCAGTGGGAATGGGATTGTGGCTGAAAAGAGTAGTCTAGGGATGTAAATGTCAATTGAAAGAAAGCTAAAGAATAATCTAGGGACTGAATAACACAGTGAACCCAGAGGTGGATGAGAATTGTGGTTGATGGTACAGATGCAAGAGTGTCTTTCTGTGAGCTAGAGCGGATGATGTACGTCACTATTGCAGGGTGGTGGGAATGTGGAGAAGAATGGGAAAAATACAATTGATGTGACATATGGTCTGTGGTTAATAGCAATACTGTAATATTCTTGCATCAATGCCAAAGATGTACTGTGTTGATAATGGGGAGGTATGGAAAAAGTGTGCCAAATGTACACTATGGACCATGGTTAATAGTCTGATGATATTATCTCATAATCTATAACAAATGTTCTACCATGCCGTGGTGTATTGGTGAAGGGGTATTGTATGGGAATTCTACACATGTGCATGATTGTTTTGTAAGTTCACAACTTCTGTAATAAAAATAAAATTTTAAAATTAATAATAGGGTAGGTTGGGGGAAAAATACACCAAATATAAGATATGGACTATAGTTAGTAGTAATATTTTGACAATATTCTTTCATAATTTGTTATAGATGTTTCACAACAATGCCAGGTGTTGGTAGTGGGATGATATATGGGACTCCTGTATGATGTTATGCATGTTTGTTCTGTTTTAAGTTCACAACTTTTACTATACACTTATTGTTTATGTATGTTCATGTATGAATGATATACTTCAATAAATTTTTTTTTTTAATTGTCAGGTACCTAGGTGTTAATATTAGATTTTTTCCTTCAATCTTCTTTTATTTTCTCCAAACATTTCTAAACTATTCTTTTTTAACTGCATATTGAAATCCAATTCACACACTATACATTCACCCAAAGTATACAATTCAATGGTTTTGAGTATATTCACAAGATTGTGCAACCATCACCACTATTTAATTCCAGAACATTTTGACTACCCCCCAAAAAACCCCATAAACATTAGCAGTAACTCCATATACTCCTTTCCCCCTGCCCTCAGACCCTGACAACCACTAATGTACTTCCCCTCTCTATAGATTTGCCTATTCTGGACATTGCATATAAATGGAATCATACAATATGTAGCCTTTTGTGTTTGAGTTCTTTCACTGAGCATAATGTTTTCAAGACTCATCCATGGTGTAGTATGTATCAGTACTACCTATTTCTTTTTATTGCTGAATAACATTCCATTGTATGGATGTGCCACAGTTTATTCACCCAGTCATCAGCTGATGGACATTTGGGTTGTATCTACTTTTTGGCTATCATGAATGCTGTTGCTGTGAACGCTCATGTAAAGCTTTTGTGTAGAAATGTTTTCATTTCTCTTAAGTATATACAAAGGAGTAGAACTGTTGGGTCATATGGTAGCTCCATATTTAACCTTTTGAAGAACTCCAAACTGTCTTCCAAAGTGGCTATATCATTTTACATTCCTACCAGAAATGTATAAAGGTTCCAATTGCTCTACATTTTCGCCAACACTTGTTAGTATTTTTTTAATTAAAGCCATTCTAGTGGGTATAAAGTAGAATATGCATGTGTTTAAATGGCAAATAATAAAAGTACCAAAGTTACTAGTTTTGTGACTTTAATCAAATAATTCAATCTCTTTGAAATTCAGTTTCCTCATCTGTAGCATGGAAATAATAAAATATTTCCCAGGGTTCTTCTGGGCATTAATGAAATACTGTAGAAGAAATTTAGCACATTACCCATCACAAAGTATTTAATAAATAGTAATTAATTATTAGCATTAGGTCCTCTACCCTCTAGGAATTTACAACATAATCGGAAAAACAATTATGTTTCTTAAATAATGCCTGGCAGTTGTTACTTAATTTAAGTACAAAAACAAGTGGCAGAGGGGAGCAGATATAGCTCAAGCAGTTGAGTGCCTGCTTCTCACATACAAGGTCTTGGGTTCGATCCCCGGTACCTCCTAAAAACAAACAACAAACGAAAAAACCAACTCCAGGAAACTGATGTAAGCTCAGTGGTTGAGCACTGGCTTCTCACATATGAGGGCCCAGGTTAAATTCTTGGGCCCTGGTACCTCAAAAAATAAATAAAATACAAGATTGCAAAGGAAGAGGTCAGTAATGGGAAGAAGGAATAGGAAAAGCCTTATGGACATCACTAGATCTTGTATTGTAACATCTGCCTAGCTGGGAGAGGTGAGAGGAGGTGGGAACAACACAAATGAGCCAGATTAAGAAGGGGAAAAAGAAAAGGCTCAGGTATCAAAAAATTAAAAGTTCTCTATTTTCATAACATAATAAGACAACAGCCCTGGCTAGAACAGAGGATTCCCTGGTGAAAGGAAACAGGCTTAAATGGGTAGTGTGTACCAGATCATAGAAGAACTGAGGCCTCTGAGCTGTATCCTCAGAGTTATGGGAACTGAGGGTTTGAAGGAAAGGGAAACTATGAAATAAGACTTTTAACAAGATGAATCTGCCAGTAGATGGATAGACTTGAGACCTATCAGAAAGTTGTTTCAGATGAGAAAAACAGTGAAAATTGAGAGGAAGGGACTAGATGTGAGAAGCACAGTGAAGGAAGAACCAAGAAGACTCCTTGAGTGAGTGGATTAACCTTATTAATATTCTGGAAATGATGCAATCCGGACATGACAATATATATGGAACACAATATGGAAATGACTACACAACTTGGTAATCAAATCATTACTCCGAACTTACCCTCTGCAATGTCTGAACATGATGTGCCAATGGCTGTGTCCCCACTGTCAGCTATACTTGAACAGCGGCTGAAGCGGTTCCGAAAGGCCTCTGAGATAACTGGAGTTTGCCATTCAGTCCCCAAGGAACTGCCCTTCTGCATCACACCAGAACCTGAAACAAGTGGCATTATGGTGTGAACTAGCTGATGTAATCCCATGCAAACATTTATAAAAAAATCACTCTTAATCCTATGAGAGAATAGAAGCATCCCATCTCTTTCTCTCTCCTATGCCTATTTCAGCTACACAGCTAGTTAATTTTAAGTGGAAATTGCATAAGGGGTGAGAATGTTCAAAGACAGAAATAAGACCTAAAAAGAATTGAGGAGTATTGGACAAAAAGCTTAATAGCAGTTACCATTTATTGAAACCTAGAAGCCACAGCACTTTACAAACATGATTTCATCTACCTACTTACTGAAAAATAGATATCAACCCTATTCTACAGAGAAGAGAGTTTGAGATTTGAACCCAGGTCTTTCTAATTCCAATACTCACATTCTATCCCTCATACAGGGCTTCTGAACGGGTGTTTTTGGAATTCTGGACATGACAGTTCTTCAGTGTGTATTCCATGCATTACAGGATGGTTTAACATCCCTGACCCCTACCTACTAAATGCCAGCAAAAACTTTCACCCTACTTCACCATCATTGTGCCAATCAAAAAACATCCTCATATATTTCCAAATGCCTGTCAGGATAATAGACAATCCAGTCCCCTGTTGAAAACCATTGATTGCCTGAACCAGGCTACCCTCATATAGGCAGACTGAATCCAGATCGAGGTAAGTTTTGAAAGTAAATCTAAAGAGCTTAAGACTTTATTCTGAAAACAATTAAAAAAGCCCACTAAATTTTCTGAGCATGTAAGACAGAAAAAGACTGATGAGATCTATTTGACTTTATTAGCTTGCTCTTTGAGGACTAATAGTGTTCAAAAAATTTAATTACTAACATACTTGCAAAGGATTCAATTCAAATTAATAATATATTTTTTTCCTAAGTTATAGCTGATGAGCCATGTAAACCAAAATTGGAGGAAAAAAAAAAAGAAAGACAGAAAAAGGTAACGGCAGATAAGTTATTCTCA
>JAQZBX010107745.1:0-10626 GCA_029593785.1 Cabassous unicinctus
GTTATTTTTGTAATATTTTTGTAATATTTTTGTTATTTTTGTATCTTAGGCATATGAATTTTAAGTAACCAAATCTTTATACAAATTATTCATTTTATTACATATATATTTATGCATATAGTATATTTTTTATTATTTATATATATATAACACAATTTTAAGTACAAATCAATAAAATATTTTACAGATGGAAAAACATTAAAGTAATATGCTTATTTGAGAGAGAAGATACTGACATCCAGGTTACTTACAGTAGGACTGTATTCCAGTGCTGGATTTTGATCATAGCTCTGTCACTACCAATTTTTAGTCATTTCAGCCAAGTTAGTAGGACTTTTGAAAATGTCCACATTGATAAATGAGGGAACTGGATTTGATTCTTTGTCTATTCCCAACAACAAAATTATGTGATTCTAAAACACCTCTCCCAGGGGTTCTTAGCTATTTAGTGGCAATTCTAATATTTGCACCTTGTTTTCCTTTTTCAGGTTCATTATGCAAGATGTCCTTTTCCTTTTGCAAATCCAACTCCAGTGCTTGAAATTAAAGATAAGACCAGGATTCTATTCTCTCAGAAACTGAAGTAAATATTCTTGTTTTCTTTGTACATTTTCTCTCTACTGTGATAGTTCCAGAAAGCAGAACGAGACTGTCCCTCTTCTCCAATCCCAAATCGTTAGAATTAACTGTGGAATTGCATCCTTTCTTTAGATGCCACATAAAGTTTTATGTTACCAGTATACTAGAGATAGTCCCGCGGCTATATTTTGTGTTTGGGAATGAAACTAGAGAAATTTGATTTCCTTACCAGAGCAACATAGAGTATAGAAAAGAGCATGGGTTTTGAAGTAAGACAGATCTAGTTTCAAATACTGGTTTTTGCTTACTATCTGCCTATTTAAATAATCTGAGGTCTGATTTCCTAAATTGCAAATGAGTCTCATGTTTGTTCAAAGAAATAATTAAGACAAAACATGCAAAATGCCTTGACAATTAATGTGTGGTAATCTTCTTTTATTCTTCTTGCCTTCTCATAATATCCCTTTTCAGGAAAAAAAAAAATGTGGGCAATTAAATACAATCCTTAAATGTTGTTTGGTGTTAGAGAATAGGGTTTTGATCATCCAGCCTTTCATCACTCTTCCCTTCTGAATGTTCGGCCTCAATAAGCATATACCCTTGGGACAATTGTCAATTAAGAAATAAAGTTCCAACAAATTAAAAACTGAGCACGTTTCTTCTAATACCCCACAATTTGGACTTGGTTATTGAATAAAATGTAGCCCTTTGGGCTAGTCGAGGAAGTCAAAGCAAGTTTTCTATTTAATCTCCTCTCAATCTATGAATCCCTGATGCAGCTAATTTGACCTTTTTACCACTTTAATAATCTGGAAAGTAAAGAGAAGGAATTAGTTTTTGTTTTAGTTATTTATTCAACCTACTAAGGAAACATACCTGGTGACTCTTCCAATTTCTGTCCCCTTACATTCATTAGCAACCAGGGTTTGCAAGGGAAAGAATAATTCTTCAAAAGTTAATATTTAGGGAAAGGGAAAATGTTGCACTCCCTATATTTATTTTTTACCATCCAGAATAGTTTAACACAGCCCTGTATTCCAGGAGTCAAGAAAGTATTAGTACATTTCCATTATATCAAAGTTTTATCGCAGAGATTCTCTAAGAAAATCTGAGAAAAGCAATATAAGTTCTATAACTTGAACAACTACAATGAAACAGCAATGATATGTTAAATTTTATAATACACGAACAAGAAAGTGTACTGAACCCCAATGGATAAGGAAAGTAATCAGACTCCCAAAGGTACATCTTCTATACTCCCCAGGGATGGTCACAAAGCACCATGATTTTTTAAAATTGTTATATTTATGACCCTTGTTTAAAATATTAAGCAGTTAATTGAGCTTCACACAGCACTTCAATATATTTGATATAGGACTCACGGAAAACTTCTAAAGAACAAATCCTTCTTGGTTTAGTATTTTAAAACCTTCTACTCATTAATATGGATAAGAATTAGAGAGAGACATAATCCTTAAGTCTTTCCTTCTATATCACGTGCTATGACTGGATTAACAGCATAAGGGCTTTCGTGAGTTCACTTGTGGAACATGGGAATAGCTTTTAATATTTTGAATGTTTTACTCTTTTCCTTTTTATGCAATGAGACAAATAGTTCATAGTTAAAAGTCAGGATCAGAAACCAGACTGCAGGGGCCCACTGTTTTTCTTATTTATTTATTTATTTATTTATTTTATTCAAAATTATTTCAAATTCAAAAAAATAAAATAATAGAGGAAATACAGCCTAACAAGTTATGGAAGCATTACTCCAAAAAAGTTCTTTCCAGGCACTTTTATTTCATCTAATCCTAAAAACAAAGTCAATTGTTCCTCCAGTGCTCATCTGAACACAGATTGGCTAAACAACATAATCAAGGTCTCCTTATGTAGCAGTTTGGCAGTTTGATATAGTTATGAATTCCAAAAATAGATATTGGATTATGCTTGTAAACTGGTCTGTTCATCTGGGCTTGATTAAGTTATGATTAGGGCTTTGACTGGGCCATGTCAGTAGAGTGTTGAGCCCTACCCTTTGGTGATTGGGGTCTCAAAGATAAAAGACATGACAAGGGACAGAGTTGGAGTTTTTGAATTGGAGATCTAAAGCTGAGTCTTAATGCTGGAGCCCAGGGAAGCAAGCACACAGAGGAGCTTGGTCATGAGGAAGGAGAGAAGGCCCCGGGAAGAGAAGAGTCCTTCGCCTGATAGTCTACAGCTGACCTTGTGGAGGAAACAGAGGAGTTGAGCCCAGAGAGAAATGGAACCCAGGAAGAGAGGAACTCAAGAAGCCTGAATCCTGGCAAATGTCAGCAGCTGTCTTGCTCCAACACGTGGCAACAAACTTTGGTGAAGGAAGAAACTTACGCTTTATGGCCTGGTAACAGTAAACTTCTACCCCAAATAAATACCTTTTATAAAGACCAACAGATTTCTGGTACTTTGTATCAGCACCACTTTGGCTGACTGATAAACCTTGTTAGTGAAGAAAATGAAGTTGAGAAAAAGAAGTGCTTAGTCATATTCATATCTCATAAAACTAAACCCCATATTTTTTTTGGTTTTACTATTTATTGACTTTATGAAAATGGTTAAGTTACTTTGCCTTTTAGTGCCCCATATTTCTCATTTTAAAATGTAATGATAGGACAACCAGCAAGATGGCAGCAGAGTAAGGCACTCCTAGAGTGAGCTCGTGTTACAGGGTAGTTAGTAATCACCCAGAGCTATCTAAAGCACCTGTTTGGGTGCTCTAGGAAACCAGAAGTGCATCCTGCAACATCCATGAAAGAGTAGAAGGAGGAGGCTGCCCATCTGCAGAAAAGATTTGTAAGTAGATCACTCCATGCCGTGGAGGCCAGTGCCCATCCTTCACTCACTGGCACCACAAGCCACCTTGAGATCTATTCCTTGTCTGAAATTGGAAGCTCCATTCCCCAAAAACAGTGGGCGAAGAGACGGTTGGGCACCAACCTTAGCTACTGATTAATAAATTTGGCTGGCTAAAGTATAATCCTAAGAACAGCTAAAATTTGAACTTGTCCAAGTTGGAAAGAAGTCAGTAGCTGCTATTTTAACTCTGCCCCACAGCATGAGAGGAAGCAGGATGGACTGAAAATCACAGTGCTGGTAGAGACTGGCTCCTTTCCATGCAGATCGGATTACAACTCTAGTCTAAACCCCAGCGGCATCTCTGGCAGCGAGGAAGCTGGAGAGATCTGTGCCAGCTTCTCTGGGAAAATACAGGTCATGCCATGGAGACTGGTGATCATCCTACTCTGGTCATGCAAGCTGCCTCAGGAACTATTCTGTGGCTGAAGTTGGAAGCTCCATTTCCCAAAAACAGGAGAGGAAGAGATGGTTGGCCATCGACTTCAGCTATTGAATAGTAAATTCAGCTGGCTAAAGTAAAACCCTAAAAACAGCTAAAGTTTGAACCTGTCCAAGTCAGAAAGAGGCCAGTAGCTGCCATTTTGATTCCATCCCCAGCATGAGGTGAAGCTGGGCTGATTGAAAATCACAGTGAGAGCAGGGACCAGCTTCTTTCTGCCCAGATTATACTGCAGCCCTACCCAAGGCTTCAACTTCTCTGTCAGGGAGGAAGCTGCAGGACCTGCACCAGCCTATCCAGGTAATTGCAGGTGCATTAGGCTGGCACAGACTGAATAGTCGGAAGTCTACCAGGGCAACTGCAGTCATTTTGGACCATAATGACATAGATTGCAGCCCACACCTGCAGCTCCATCTCCACCCCAGCAGGAGAAGAAGGGACATGAAGCTTCATCAGTCTCTCTGGGCAACTATAATCTAGACCTGAATGACTTGGATTATTACACATGACTGTGAATGTCCCTATACCTGGCAAAGGAAAAAGGTGGGAGAAACTTCATTGGTCCCTGGGGCATGATGGGCAGCTTGAGCCTCCACAGCTTAGAGTACCAGCTACATCTTTGGCTTTTACGATACAGTCAGCAAAGGATAAAGGGCAAAAAAGCCCTAAATTAAAGAGAGAAAATGCACACAGAATAAATACATCTAGTAAGCCAGATGTCAAGACACCAACAAAAAATTGCAATCCATACAAAGAAACAGGAAGATATGACCTGGTTAAAGGAACAAGATAAACCTCCAGCTGACATAAAAGAGTGGAACATAGATGTTCAAACAAATCTCCTTAATAAATTCAATGAGTTTGCTAAAGAGATTAAGGAAATTAAGAAAATATTTAATGAGCATGAAGAAGAATTTTAAAGCATACATGGAAAAATAACATATCTTATGGGAATGAAAAGTGCAATAAATGAAATTAAAAATGCACTGGAATCATATAACAGCAGATTTGAGGATGCAGGAGAAAGGATTGGTGAGCTTGAAGAAATGGCCTCTGAAAGTGAACATACAAAAGAACAGATGAAGAAAAGAATGGAAAAAATTGAACAAAGTCTCAGGGAAATAAATGACAGCAAGAGACATGCAAACATAAATGACAAGGGTGTCCCAGAAGGAGAAAGGAAATGGAGTAGAAGGAATATTTGAAGAAATAATGGTAGAAAATTTCCCAGCCCTGTTGAAGGACATAGATATCTGTGTCCAAAAAGCACAACATACTCCCATCCAAATAAATCTGAATAAACTAACTCTGAGACACATACTAATCAGAGTGGCAAATGCCAAAGACAAAGAGAATTCTGAGAGCAGTAAGAGAAAAGCAATGCATAACATATAAGGGATACCCAATAAGATTAAGTGCTGATTTCTCACCAGAAACCATGGAGGCAAGAAGGCAGGGGTATGATATATTTAAGACACTGCAGGAGAAAAACTGCCAGCCAAGAATTTTATATCGAGCAAGGTTGTCTTTCAAAAATGAGGGCGAGTTTGGAATATTCACAGATAAACAGAAATGGAGAGAATTTGTAACCAAGAGACTGGCTTTGCTGGAAATAATGAAGGGTGTGCTATAGTCTGAAAGAAAAGACAGGAGAGAGAGGCTTGGAAGAGTTTCTAGAAATGAAAATTATATCAGTAAAAGTAATTTAAATTTTCAAAAGAGTGGTGAAAATAAAATGTGACCACTAAAACCTGAAGATCAAAATGGGTGAAAAAAGAACTGCCTTTACAATAATAATATTGAATGCTAATGGATTAAATGCCCCAATTAAAAGACACAGATTGGCGGAATGGATAAGAAAATGTGGGCCATCTATATTCTGTCTGCAAGAGACTCACCTTAGACACAAGGATACCAATAGAATGAAAGTGAAAGGTGAGAAAAAGATATTCCATGCATGCAGTAAAAAAAAAAAAAATTTAAGCCAGAGTAGCTATACATGTATCAGAAGAAATTAATTTTGAAAGACATCAGTAATGTGCAATCTGAGAAGGAAGTCAGGAAAAAAAAATTCCATTTACAATAGCAACTAAAAGAATCAAATATTTAGGAATAAACTTAACCAAGGATGTAAAGCCCTTGTATTCAGAAAACTACAATGCATTGTTAAGAGAAATTTTGTAAAAAGACCTGAAAAATTGGAAGAACATTCCATGCTAATGGATTGGAAGATGAAATATCATTAAGATGTAAATTCTACCCAAATTGATATACAGATTCAATGTCATCCCAATAAAAATTGCATCAGCCTTTTAAAAATCAATGGAAAACATGGTTATCAAATTTATTTGGAAGGGTAAGGAGTCCTGGAAAGCCAGAAACATCGTAAAAAGGAAAAGCGAAGTTGGAGGACTCTCACTTCTGGACTTTAAACCATATTACCTAGCTACAGTGGTAAAAGCAGCATGGTACTGACATAAAGATAGACACATAGATCAAATTGATGGTTCAGAAACAGACCCTTACATCTATGGTCAAGTGATTTTTAACAAGGCAGTCAAACCCACCCGGCTCAGGCAGAATAGTCCATTCAACAAATGGTTCTGAGAGAACTGGATAACCATAACCAAAAGAAAGAAAGAGGACCCCTATGTCACACCTTATACAAAAATTAACTCAAAATTGAAAAAAAAAAAAACAAAAAACTAAATATAAAAGCAAGAACCATAAAGGTTCTAGAAGAAAATGTCCGAAAACATCTTCAGGATCTGGTGTTAGGTGGTGGATTCATAAAGTAGATAAGAGGGGCACTGAGATGGACTACTGATGCTTAATGTGTGTAGAAGTTTTAATTAACTTTACTGTAAAAGTGTGAAAATGTATAGAGTTGATGATAACACACTATTTTGAGTAACAATTAGTTTATAAATGGGAATGTGGCTGGGAAGTGTAGTCTAAGAATGTAAATGTCAATTGAAAGGAAGCTAGAGACTAATCTAGAAACTGAATAACACAGTAAACCCAGAGGTGGATGAGAATTGTGGTTAATGGTATAGATGCAAGAGTGTTGTTTGTGAACTAGAGCAGATGTATGTCACCATTGCACAGTGTTGGGAATGAGGAGAAGCATGGGAAAAATACAACTGGAGTGACCTATGGACTGTGGTTAGCAGCAATAATGCAATATTCATGCATCTATGCCAAAGATGTACTGTGTTGATAATGGGGGAGTATGGAAATAATGTGCCAGTGTATGCTATGGACTATGGTTAGTGGTAATAGTCTGATGATATTATCTCATAATCTGTTACAAATATTCCACCACAGCGTGGTGTGTTGATAGAGGGGGGTTGTTTGGGAATTCTGCACATGCGCATGGTTGTTTTATAAGTTCACAACTTCTGTCTTAAAAATATATTTTAAAAAATAATATGGTGGGTTGGGAAAAAATGCACTAAATGTAAGATATGGACTGGAGTTACTAGTAAGATTTTGATGATATTCTTTCATAATTTGTGACAAACATCTCACAACAATGCAAAGTGTTGGTGGTGCGTTGATGTATGGGACCCCTGTATTATGTTATGCTTGTTTGCTTTTTAAGTTCACAACTTTTACTACACACTTACTGTTTATGTATGTTCATGTATAAATGATATAAAATAATAATAATAATAGGGTGGGTTAGGAGAAAATACACTAAATGTAAGATACTTTGGCTAGTAGTAATATTTTGAGGATGCTCTTTCATCATTAGTTAAAAATGTTTCTCAACCATGCAAGATATTGGTGGTAAGATGAAGTATGAGAGCCCTGTATGATGTTTTGTATGTTTGTTTTGTAAGTTCATTATTATTACTTTACACTTAGTGTTTATGTATGTTTATGTATGAGTGATATACTTCAATAATTTTTTTAAATATAATAATAAGAGTATCGACCTCAAAGAGTAGAAGTAAGTATTCAATGAATTAATATTTGTAAAGTGGTAGGAATAATGCCTAAGAATATACTACATACTGCATAAAAGTCATCATTTTGTTATTTATCAAATTGTCTTGAAATTCACTCTTTAGTGAACTTTCCCAATGCATGTTTTTTTCCAGTAGAATGTGTTACAAGGCTGTTTGTAAGAAGACACTCTAGGGGCATCCTGCCCCCTTTGCCTGAGTTTCACAGATAAACCTTGTGCTTGTGGTTAGACATGCTAGACTGCTCCCAGGATGGTCTGATAATTGTGGGGTGACTACCTTCTCTAAGTGACTGGAGTTAAAATGCATCCCCTTTCAGATTGAGGGCAGTAGGCAAATTCCTTCCCCCTTTGCCCCAAGCATAAGTTGAATTTCATGGAGAATGCTTGGCTAAGTATGTGCATTTTATAGGACCTGGCCCACCCCTGCTGCTATATTTGTTCCTGGTAGGGAGGGAATGGGGGCTCACCAAGACCCTCTGGTCATGGAAGATGGATGCCAACTAGTTAAGCCGACCTTGTTTTGTCTCTTCTTTCTGTGAGTAAACTTTGTTCCATACATTTCTTGAGTAAGTCATGTCTTTCTCGTCAACTCTGACACTGTATTGGAGTGGGTTGGCATCTACATGCAGTAGGACTCCTGTGAAGAAGGTAATGGGTGTCTTTTCCCCCTACAGTTTGAGCAGTGAGCAGGGATTTTGACTTCAGTGCTATTATCAGTACTTAGAACAGTGCCTGACATAGTCAACACGTATTTATTAAATTTAGTAAATGAATAAGTGAATTCAATGTATTCAGTTTTCTGAAAGTGTTTAAAGAGTACAGGGGAAATATTATTTATATAATGACAATTTAACATAGAATTTGGTATATAGTATTTATCAATTTCTACGTGCCAATCTTTTGACTATATAGTTTAATCAAAGCCCCACAAGCACCCTTTTTGGTAGTTATACTATTATCCCCATTTTAAATATGAACAACCTGGTATTTATAAAGTTAAAGTATAAGCTGGTCAAGGTTCCTCATTTGCTGATTATTGGAGCCAGGATTTGTGCACTAATCAAGTGTGACTTAAAGACAAAACGTGATTTTTCCCTCGTTGAAACTCCCAGAAAATGCAATACTTGTATTGAGTGTAGAAGTTAGAAGATGTCGTTTCAAACTAGAAAGTTTGAAATGTTCTCAGAAACAAAACTTTCGGTTATATCTAAATACACAAGCAAAAGGGACTCAAGATGGCATCTCAGAAATAAGCAAACCCTTAAAACTTTAAGAAAGAGTGTTTCATTGATTTCCATCTTGGTTGAAGGCCTCCCTCTTTGAAATAAGTTGGTATGTAGCTCATAAAACATACAATAAAAACAACAATATAATCAGAAAGCCAAGTTGAAATTATCCAGGAGTCAGAATTTACAAGAAGAAAACAACTCACAGCTTATATTCAAATAGAGGGTAAGAATTAATTATTCTGCAACTGATGAAGGACATAAATCACATAATATCTGTTCACAGATAATATCTATTTACAGATAAAATTTATAAAATAATAATTTACTATATCAAAGAAAGTAGAGAAAAATAAATTATTTTTCTAATTTTTGCAAGAATGGGAATTTAGACCAAAATCAAGCCTAAGATAGTCTGGAGTCAACTTTGCAAGTATATTATTAAAAATTTGTATCTACTTTTTGCCATAGAAAAAAACAATTGATAAAATTAGATAGATACCTAGAAGAGTTAAAACTGCATAAAAAACAGACATGGTCCTGTGTGCCTACGTTGTTAGATTATTGCCCAATTCATATAATCAAATCCCTTTAAGTGGAACTTTAGATCAAAAAGCATTGTTTCTAAAGGAAACCTTAAGAGTTCTTTAGTAGAAGGATGTTAAACCTTTCTGAATCAAATGCATGAGTGCACTCAAAAGCAAATATTCTATAAAAGTAATAGCAATCTATGAAGAAGTATAAGAAAAATAGTGGGAAAGCAAAATGTATGCTTTCACCACTCAAGAAATATTTATTATCTACCATGTGCCAGGCAGTGTGCTAGGGTAACAGTGATAATTCCTTCCTTTCTGGAGCTCACAAGTTAGTCAAGAATTTAATGAATTTGCCAATGATTCACTCTAAGTGGGAGAGGTGACAAAACAATAATGGTAAATACTAAGGAAGGATAAATATTAAGGTACAAAATTGAGAAATTTTGAATCAATTTTTGGGTTAGTTTAGTTCTTTTGCTATGCATATTTTTCTATTTCCCTTAGGATTAAAGACACCTATATAAGTATATGAGGCAAAGAAGAGACCAGGTATAATTCATTATTAGGTTCTTAAACAAACAGTAAAATTCAATGAACCAACAATTCAACCAAATATTCTTAAATTCCAATACCTTTCATGAAAGTCCCAATTAACTATAGCATAGTTTCAAAAATTATTTTTTGCACAAAACCATTCAGAAATCTTATTTCTTGGGACTTTCATGAAAGGCAGTCAAAATACAGGGGCTTTTTTGGGACTTGGGGGTTGTCATGAGTGGCATTGTGGCAACAGATGTAGGCCATTTTACATCAGCATATACCACGCAGAACTGTGTGGGAGAGAGGGTGGTCTATGATGTGAAATGCGGTCTATGCTTGGTGGCAAAGCCCCAGGATGTATATATCCATTGTGGGTGATGTCCCACACTGATGAAGGATGTTGGTGTGGGATGTTGTGGGAGGTGTGGGAGGTGGGGAACA
>JAQZBX010107746.1:0-10618 GCA_029593785.1 Cabassous unicinctus
TGCCAAGGACAAAGGGAAATGGCTAGAGGTAGGAAACACGAAGAATAGGTAATAGATAAGTTTATGTTAATAAGCTGGAAAAGGGGACAATCCCTAACAAATAAAAGTATGGTAATACAGTAGACAAGAGAGTAAGTTTGAGTCTCCCCACCATTATGAGCTAAAATATGGAATTTTTTTGGAAAGATAAATACTCTTAAGTAGAGTCCAAGATTTAGATATTATCACAGATAGTGATGTAAAAAATTTAACTATGTACAAAGGATGTGGGCAAAGCTCACAGAGCTCAAAAACCAGGGAATCTGGAAGGCGGGTAACTAGAGATTGAGTATCATAAAAATCAAAGCTGAATGAGGATCATTAATAACTGAGACTAAATGGGTGCATGTAGCTTTAGGCAGATTATTCAGAAACATTTCTCAGATGTTTCAAAGAGTAAAAACAGACTGAAGAAAGTCTTGGGTAAAGTGACAAAGTGAGACTAGGTAACAACCATAGCCAAGGAAGCCATCAGCTATACAGATCAGAGATAAGATATGGTCAGGGCAAGTAGAATTCATGCTTAAGAGTACAGAAAGAAAAGCTTAGGTGGAAAAGATGAATTAGAATTTTCTTCATGGACAATAGGACTGGAAGAAATGATAGAAGTTAAGCAACCTGAAATAGGCAGCATATTTGGAGCTACACAAGATAAAAAAAAATTATGGAGGCAGAAGACAGAAATAGGGGCAAAGAAAATATAAGCTCACGTGCAGTCCTCTGGTGGGAGGTAGATCAGAGTCTGTAGAAGCAATATTTATTTTGCTCCACACTCAGCTGCTCATACACAAAGCAGATGACAAGTTAACTTCTATAGGGCCTGACAAGGACATTCTGAACAAAATTTGTCACCTAAAGAGCCTGGATTTAGAAGGAATACTCAAAATTAATGGAGTGTCTAAGTTAAGCACTTAGGGTAAAAAGAAGTCTACCTTCTTTGTATGACAGATGTGCTAGTTAATACATGTGACACTACAGTCCACAGGTTGCTTCTGATCACACTGGAATAAAGGATTTAGTGTCTTCATTATTTTCTTCTTCCTTTATTCACTTAGGAGTTAATTCTAATTGCACTAAGGCGACCAATTGCGCACCATGATGAAATTTAAAATTACTGTACTTCCATTAAAAAAAAAGCATACTTTATTAATGTGCTTATTAAAAACTTTCAGAAAAATAATCTTCTCCTTTAAAAATTCAAAATGTCAAGTTTTGTTAGGCATGGATTTACTAGAATACTGGATTAGTTGTCTGGGCAGATTTTCCCTTCCCAGCCATTAAATTACTGGCTGACATTTAATAATAAGATGTTAAAAGGTACAAGAATAAGAATACTCAGGTATCCTGGCCTTCAAAAAATCAACATTGGATTCTAACTGAACTTTTACACTTAACAGGTAAACAACTCCCTAAACCTGTTATGAGTTAACAACTGATTGCTTTTTAATAAAAGCTATGTTGGTCTAATTATAGTTCACCTTAATACAAATTCAAAAAGGAGAAATCAATTTCAAAGCTCTTAGGAAAACTTCTGTAAAAATTAGTATTAATCATTCCTCAATATACAAAACAGGAAAAGCTGCATAAACTTTTTTTGCATAGCTACACAAATTTAAATGAATTTAGATTCATTTTAGAATATTAAGTGGAAGCCCAGCATGGTTTGGGAGATCAGAGACTTGAATGGTCCTTACTAGCTGTGTGACACTGGACAAGTTACATCTTGGCAACTCTATCAACTGAAAAGGAGGCTTGGAAGAGATCGTTCATTCATACTCTAAAATCCATGGAATACTATGGATCCCCCCAATTGTATGGAAAACTGCATGGAAGTACACTTTCTGGGGAAGCTGGTCCAGATTTTTATGTTTTCACAGGCATTTCTGATCCAAAAATAAACTTGTACAGTATTAGGCAATCACTTTGAAAATGCTCCAATAATGATATTCCCTAGGCAGAATTTTAAAATGGCTCCCAACATTCCCTGGTGTGCACAACCTGCATAACCCCTTACATATAGGCAGGATCTGTGAATATTATTGACGGCACTCCATTGCAATGGTTACACTGAATGGCAAAGGTGAAGGATTCTGTAGCTGTAATTAAGGTCCCTCATCAGTTTGGCTTTGAGTTAATCAAAAGGGAGATTATTCTGGGTGGGCCTGACCAAATCAGGCAAGATCTAAGAGGGTTTAGGGCCTTCCCTGAGATCAGATACTCCTGATGGTTTTGAAGCAGAAGCTGCCATGAATTTTACAGATGCAAGAAAACAAATTCTGCCACATGACCCTCATATGCTCGGGCGGACAACTTGATTGCAGCCTTGTGAGACCCTGAGCAGAGAACCTAACTAAGCTGTACCTAGACTCTTGACCCACAGAAATTGTGAAATAAACATGTTATTGCTTGAAGCCACTAAGTTCAGGGCATGTGTAACATCCCTCCTCTTTACAGAGTCTTTAAAGCCAAATCTTAGCTTAATTTTTCTAACTTTTTCTTTGGGGAACTGAGGCAATGGAGAATCCAAATAGGACACTCCTACAAATTACATTGTTAAAATAAACTCAGTCATTTTACAATGCAGTTATACTTTTAAACAAAACAAACGAAGCCTTGAAGCTACGAATTGTAGTCATTGAGGTAAACCTATTATTTAATGATTATCATATAGCTTCAATTATTGGAATGCTCTAGGTTTGTTCCAAAACGATGTGAAAAGTACTAATTCCATCAGGTCACACAATTACTGAACTCTTTGAAAATTAGAAAGGAAGTAGCTTTAAACATATTTTGGACTAGGGCTATTAACACACCTCTACTATAACATTATTTATTATTATTTTTGAAGTACAAAGGGGCTGGGGATTGAACCCAGGACCTTGTATGCGGGAAGCCGGTGCTCAACCACCGAGGCACACTGGCTTCCCCAAGTTGATTTTTACTGTTTGTTTTGCTTGTTTTTCGTTTTGGTTTTTTTCAAGAGGCACCAGGAACCGAACTTGGAACCTCCCGTGTGGGAGACGGGTGCTCAATCACTTGAGCCACATCCATTCCTATAACATTATTTTACAGCATTTCACAAAAAGTCAAGACAACCATTTATATTTGGCTTTTTGGAGTTGTTATTCCATTTTCTCCTCCTTATCAGAAATAATGCTCTACGTTAAAGGTGTATCAGTCTCCCAGATCACTGGAGAATATTAGTTGTGTTTAAATCAGTTAACTGTGGGTGGCTGAAAACAATTTCATACATTTAGAAAAGCTTTTTCTAACATTCTATTAGAAAATCAATATCCTATGAGACCTTAGGTAGAAATATTTAGATATTTAGGTAGCCCCTGTACTCAAGAGATGTTACTGTAGCCCATAATTATTATGTATATAAAGATAACTATTCTATAAAACAATCTGACCTATTATAAGCTCATTCATTTATTCTGAACCAATTTTTATACTGAAAAAACAAATTATGCAAAATATGGTTATGATCCTGCTGATAACTTAAGCCTTCTGTAAAAACCATGCAATCTATCGTTTGCAGTCATATGTTGAAGTTACAATAATACTTAAAATATAGCTCAAGTTGTCCCTTTCAGTCCATTTTGCTGGGAGAGGGTTTGGAAATGGGAAAGCAAAAACATAAATTGGTGTCAAGTGAACAAATTCAGTGGGTTAGAATATTAACGTCGTATTGAAACTCCAGAACTTATGAAATTTCTCATGTTGGTTCTAGGTCAAAAGCTTAACAAAACACTAGAAGTTAACATAAGCCATTGAATTATATTCTATCTTTTCATTAATATAAAAAGCCCACACACCACACGCACACACCCCATGTAAAACATTGCTTTAAGTTTAATGTTTATTTCCCCAAGACAGCCTAGCCTGCACTCTACTTGGATAAATTTTACAAGCTAGTTTTCTGCTGCTTCTAGTTTTAAACTTTAACCATGTTTCTGATGACAAGGAATGCTGCAAAAATACTCTAGTTCAACAAAGAGTTATGATCACAAAATAATTTTTATCCATTCTACAGTGTTTCAGAATTACCAGTTGATTTTTAAACACAAAGTAGATATAGATGCTAATGGTGGCTAATCTGGTATGTTTCTTATAGCGAACTGTTGTTCATGCAACACTTGTGCTCAAAGGGGAAGGCACAGGATTTCCTACAATGAGCCACCTTATAAAGAGTTCTTCTTTTGTACAAATTAATTTATGTCACATTTAATTTAGTGTGCACAACCTCAAAACTGAGGTATTATTCCAATTTATAAAAACCACTTGCATAACTTTTATGCAAGTTTTAAAAATACAAAGTTTTCTCCCTAAAGTGGCTCAAAATAGATTGTTCATGGCTGCCTACATCTAAGATAAAAAGATTCTAAAACAATTGAACAGATTAGGCATATTATTAAAGGTGTTCAAACCATTACTTGATTTGTACATCTACTCAAACCTCTTCATCGGTCTTTATTCAGCAGTACATATGCACCAAATTCCATTTTAGAAGTTTCCATATCATTTTCATAGAAAACAAAATTTGAAAACAAGTAACATTTAAACACAGCACGGTATTCTATCACAACTGAAACTTTTTTCTTCTTCTTTACAGGACTCAACAAAATCTAAAAATGAACTATGCTGTAGATTTACCTCATGCAAAGATCTTTATGTTATCTCTGAAAATGAAAAGGATGGCTTTTTAAGCACATTTACTGTTTTATTCTATTATGGTAACTTGTGTACTGCAACACAGTCTATTGTGAGGGAAATTTATGATTTTTTTTCATGCAAAAATCTACACAAATTAGTTTTGATGATATGGAAAGCTTTTCATAGCATCAAACATTCATCTGGTGCAAATGCACAGGGAAACCTTCCTGAAAAATTTTCTGACTTGAGAAACAACTAAAAAGCCATACTAGGTAAAGTAAATAAAGACTAAAAATAAAAGGAGGAGGGTGGGGCAAAAGGAGGGATAGAAAACACGGGCTGCAGAGTAAACCATGTCTGCTGCTAAACCGGTCTTTGTTTTCATGTCCAGTGTACATTAACACTTATGATCTCAATTTGATGATTTACTAGGTTTGTTATCAGCCCCCTGAAGGCAAATCAAGCTTGCATGCGTTCACATACAGCACCACAACCACACTCTCGGACACAGTCACTCCAGGACTAGGAGTCTGCTTCATGAGTGAAGAGCCCTAGATTTGAAAGATGAACCTGGCTCTACATCACTGAGCCAGGCATTCACTCAACACTGTCCATTCACACACTGCTTCATAGCAAGGCCTGGGCTCATTTTCCTTTGACTTATATGGGCAGCCTATTCTCTTTTATGCTTACAAGGCTTGAAGATGACAGTACTGCACTTTCCCCTCAATTGATATAGAGTAAGTCAATGTTCCTTCTCAGGTACTGAAGATCTGTGACCTGTAGCCCTTTTTACTTTGAACAACCTAAATAAGCATTCATGTGAAGTTTTCGTTACATTTTGCCACTCATTCTCACTCGCACCCACTCGCCATCTTGACCTCATTTGGGCATTTTCTGTGATTCCAAATGAAATCTTCACATTTTCTTTCCCGATTTAATGCAGCAGCAGATCCCATGAGCCAAGCTTGATGGATCAAACCTTTTTATATATATGTGTATATATATATATATCTCAGTGCTGCATTGGACCTAACTTCCACAACATCTTTCTAAAACTGGAACCCTTCTGTTGGTACATTGGCAGATGAATTGAAACCAAATGTTCCACCTTGTATTGCCTCTGGAACAAGGCTAGGATCTTCATCAATCTAGGGGAAAAAGGAAAAAGTGATGGTTAGTTTAAAAGTATATATAAATAGCATTGTAATAACATTCCCATTACTCTTAACAAAAGGATGAGGAGATCCTGAGTGCCAATATTGTTCTACTATCCCTCTAGAAAGCTGAACCACTTCATGAAGGCTTTTTATAAATTTAAGGGATGCCAAAATGAGAAGGAACTCAGAATTTGAAAGACTGCTGTCTTCCAAAAGAATGAAATAACAGTATATTGGAGATGGTAACAGGTCTCAAACAGAGAGGGTATTCATGAAAATTTCCCTTATATTTGACAAGTAGATAGAATTGATGACATTAAAAAAGATTAAAGCTACCACTTTTGGAGAGTAAGTGAAATCTTTGGCTCATCTTTTAAACAGCAATTGGAGACATGGTGTTTGGGCTTAAAATAGTAAAATAATAGCACTGATAATCATGGATAAATATTCTATATGCTTTATATCTAAAGATTATTTTTTGATATACCACAGACTTATAGGAACAGTGTAGTTCCTATAACCATGCATATTGCCTGAATTTTTCTTTTCACCATGTAAGAGAGTAACTAACGAGGTACTAGAAATCATAAATGCTTAACTGCAAATTAGGACTTCCAGAAATCCAAGTTAAAGAAACAAGATCAAAGCTACTCTTAAAATGTGAAAACAATTCATTTAATTTTTGGTTTACTTTTCCAAAGAGACAACACTAAAAGTAAACTAATATTATCATTTCAGCTTCTATATATTGACACTTTGAAGAAATTTTAGTATACTATATCTTACACTGTACAGTGCCTTATCTTTTTTTGATGATTTATTATTTTCATTTTAACTGCTTTATCTTCCTATTTGTTTTTGGTCACTCAATAAAAATAACAGTGACAATGTACTTAAATGTGTTTGAACATTATTGCCATAAAAAATTATAGAAATACTAGTTATCACTGTTCTGATTATAAAGATATTATGCTGTTAACAATAAAAATATGACACTATAAGGACATCAAGTGAAAACAAAAGGAAAAAAGTCCTTTATATTTTTTTATTAGGGCTTTGTAAATGTCCTGAAGGGATTTTAAAATACTGAAATATTCATCTATTCTAAGGAAAGTGACATTATAGTCACATAGCTATTTTCATTTCATTCCAAAAAAATACATCTACATATATTTTGGTGTACTATTATTATTTCATCCAGTCTTATGCTTTATAAATAAAAATAAGAAAACTATAAAATTATTAAATACATCATCTGAAGAGAAGAACTGATCAATGATCTCATAGGCCAATTTGTAGATGTCTTCATTTTCATGATTTTGAAGTTGTTCAATTTTCTCCAGTCCTGCAAGAAATTTTATGAAGTCAAACAGTGATAATATATGAAAATCAGTAACAAAAAGTTGCAATACTCTTGTAACCACATAATCTAATTTTTGAGAATCTATTCTAAAGGTGATTCTTAAATATGAAAAGGTCTTATGCACAAAGATACAGAATATTTATCTTTTAAAATTAACAACCTGAAGGTCTAACTAATGTAAATGTTTAAGAAAGCAATGGGACATTTATCTTTTCATCAGAATACTATTATAATCAATTTGTATAAGGAATAATGTGTAAAACTGCTTTTTTTTCTTGAAGTACTGGGGGCTGGAGAATGAACTTGGGACCTTGTATGTGGGAAGCCAGCACTCAACTACTGAGCCACATCGGCTTCCCTGAGTTGGTTTTTTGTCTTTTTTTTTTTTTTTTCTCAGGAGACACCAGGAACTGAACCTGGGACCTCCCATATGGAAGGCGGGGAGCTCAACCACTTGAGCCACTTCTGCTTCCCAAAATTGCTTTTATTTGTTAAAAGTAAAAAGATTATAAGATTCTCCCTATATATTTAATTGCAACCATACAGGATAAAAAGATTAGGAAAGTATGAAAATAGTGCTGTGGGCTACAAGACTACAGGTAATTTTCCTTCCTCTAATTCTATTTTCTAGCAACTGTTGAGTTTTTCTGGTGAGTATAGAGGGGGAAAAATTTTTTTTTTAAAGGACTAGGGATTAATAAATATGCTTAAGACATTTGTTAAGTACACAGGAAAATGATCAAAATGAACCACAATCTTTCAGAGGAAAAGGGAATTTTCCCTATAAAAATTGAGTTTATTAAATCATAAGTCAAAACATTAAAAATAATATATACACTTGTTGACAATGCAAACTGGATCTTGTTTTGCTTTATACGGAGTAACAATTAATTTTAAGGCCTTTGAAATAAAGTGATATTGGTCCTTCATGAATCTTCTTCCTCTATCCATTCCTTAAATGGAAGGGGTTGTCTTAGGCTCATTCCCATTCCATTCTCATTTCCTTACCCACTCCTCTTCATGGCCCTTTCATTAAAAAAAAAAAAAACAAAACTAGCTTATATAAGCTGGTGACTTGCAAACTTACAGCTGTCTTTCTTTTCTGAGTTTCTGACACATAAAATTGAAATGTCTGCATGATAATTCCATCAAGACGTTTCACAGGTATCTAAAATTCAAACTATCCAAAATGTAATTTGCCTTTCCCTCATTTAAACTGTTCTCTCTCCATGATAATCAACAACAGTTTGAAATCTGAGAGAAGGACTAAGTTCCCCTTTTCCTCAATACTCCATATCAAATCTCAGTCTAGCCATTTCTTTTTTTTTTTTTTTTAAAGATTATTTATTTCTCCCTACTCCCTTGTTCTTTTTGCTTTTGTCGTGTCTGTCTGTTGTGTGCTGGTCTTCTCTTTTTAGGAGGCACCAGGAACGGAACATGGGACCTCCCATGTGGGAGGGAGGTGCCTAACCGCCTGAGCCACTTCCGCTCACTGCTTTGTTGCATCTCTCATTGTGTTTCCTTGCTGTACCTCTTGGTTGCATTATCTCAGTGCACCATCTTGTTGTGCCAGCTCACTGTGTTTCTTCAGGAAGCACCAGGAACTGAACCCGGACCTCCCATGTGGTAGGCGGGAGCTCAGTTGCCTGAGCCACATCCGCTTCCCTCTATCCATTTCTTGAATACTGTCATTTCCCCTTCATCTCTATTATCACTGCCTTTGTTTATTGTGGCCAATCTGCAGTATACTTTCCTATTTAATAGGTCTCCCTGTTTCCTGTCACTAATGGGCCCCATTCCCCTGATATCCATGCTCCATCTGAACATATAAACCCCCTAGGTAAAATCCTCAAATGGCTTGCTATACCCTATGGCAGACTTTATCATGGTGCTTATAAAATATAGATTCCTGGGCCCCTTCCTCCGGCGAGGCAGGCAATGCTTAAGAACCTGTATTTTGATTTTAATATATAAAGATATTTTATGAAATCACCTTAAGTGTAGCTATCAAGTTCAAGAAATTTAACATTGATATAAAGTTTACATTCTACATTCCAATTTTTTTTATGTACCAATAATGGCCCATTGAACCTCCCCCCATTCTTAGACCCCATCTAGTATCATGTATTATACTTAATTACTATTATCTCTTTAGTTTCTTTCTTTTTGTTAGTGTGTAAACATATAGAACATAAATCTTCCCATCCCAACCCCTCCAAGTATACTAGGTCAGCGAGATAATCACATTCACAATGTTGTAGTATTCTCCTCACCATCCATTACCAGAACTTTCCCTTCACCCCAAAGAGAAGTCCTATACTCATTTTGCTTTAACTCTCTTGCCCCTGCCTCCTCTCCCCTGGTCACCTATATTCTAATTTCTCTCTATGAGCTTGCATATTCTCTATTATTTTCTTTGTAGTTACTATGGGGCTTAAATTTAACATGCTAAATCTTTAACAATTTGCTTTGATACCAACTTAACTTCAACAGTATAGACAAACTAGGTTCCTATAACACCTCCATCCTCCTACCTTTATGTAGTTGTTCTCACAAATTACATACTTATGTATGACTTCAAAACCACTGATTTATCATTATATTTTATGCTTTTGCCTTTTACCTGTAGAAAGTGAAATGTGGAGGTACAAACCAAAAATACAATGGTATTGGCCTTTTTATTTACCCATCTCACTACTCTCGAGATATTTCTTTGCATCTTCCATTTGTTGTCTATTGTCCTTTCCCTTCAACCTTCAGAACTCCCTTTAGTAACTCTTGTGGAGTCAGTCTAATGTTGAAAACTCCCTCAGGTTTTATTTACCTGGGAATGTCTTCATCTCTTCCTCATTTTTTGAAAGACAGTTTTGCCAGATAGAGAATTCTTGCATACCCATTTAATATATGTCCCAGAGACTTAAATCATCGGTCTGTTCATATGCCGGTTGAGCCCTGAATCTCAGCAGAGCTGCAGCCAACATCTACTCTCCAGTTCATCGGGCTCACCCAGGACAACTAATAAAAGGATGATGATGAACAACGCACACCCCCCCAAAACAGAGCATATCTACAACTGCAAGCAAGATAGTGCCATCTGTCCCATGGGATCTAAGCCCCCTCCTCAATCAGAAACAGAGTGGGCATTACCATCCCAAAATCTTCAGATTGAGGAAGAAACATAAGGGGGGAATGCAACTATGGACTAAAGTAGCCTATTATTCTAGTAAAGGAAGAAATTGTAACTGATATAAAGACAGTGGTTACTAGAGGTTCTGAGGGGAGGCAAAGGGAAGAATAGGTGTGGGAAGTGGGTGTGGCTCAATCTATAGAGCTCCCGTTTACCATATGGGAGGCCCCGGGTTCGCTTCCTGGGGCCTTCTTGTGAGGGCAGGCCGGCCTG
>JAQZBX010107747.1:0-10618 GCA_029593785.1 Cabassous unicinctus
TTTTTTTTGGTACAGAGACAAGTTCATTTCTTTTAAATTAAACATGAAGACAAAGTGGTTTTGCCTAAGGGTAGCTGTTACTTCCACTCCTGCTTTTTGGTTACTTTATGATTGTAGCCAAATGGAGGGCTTTGGACAAAACAGCATGATCAGAGGAGCTGCTTTCACCCTAGGCAGCCTCTTTGCAATATTACCCAGGAATTCCTTGGTAGCCACTGCTCCTGGATTTTCTTTAGAGCTTGGTTGGGTGCTGGAAAGCATGACAGGAGAGTTAAAAGCACAGTGTATAATATTTCCCTCAGAAGGATTCCATCTGCATGTGTCTGGTGTGGTGGGTACTGTTTCTGTGGCACTGTGCTGCTAGGTGATTCAGGCTGAGTCCAGTGCCACCCTTTGGAGATGTTAATCCCTTATGGCTGAGAGCCAGTTTGGAACACCGACACACGGCACTCTTGTGGACCTGAACATGAGTCAGGACTTCTCCAGAGGCATGGTTTGTTTTATCCAGTTGCTTGCCAGGAAGAAAGGAAAGACAGCCCTTGGGCATCCCGTGAAGGGGCTGACTTATTCCCCCATGAAGTCAGCTCTTGCTGTGCTATTGTACTTGGCAAAGAGATACAGAGCTGAAATTTACCTTAAAAGCAGGTACGTAATTTACCCCACCCCCAGGTGTAAGGTGTAGAAAATTTGCTTTTAGTTACAGAGCCTTTTCCCTCAAACTCCTTTCCGAAGACTATCTACCTGTCTGTCTCTCTCTCTCCTCCCTTTGCCCTCCCCACACACTTGGGCCTCTGGGAAATGTGGAAACTACAGCCCTGTAGTATCAATTTCTATTCATTTCCACCCCCCTCTAGCCTCCTCCCTGTGAACTTATTTACTACATAAACTTTCTTTCACAGCAGGGTTTCTAAAATGTTCAGACCTGGATACTGAAGGATCAGTTTGGTTAAAACTGCAATCTGCCTAATCTGCCAGTGTCCTTGCTTCCTTTGTTTTGGGCGTTTGTTTCCCAGGCCTGATCCTACTGGATCTCCTGTTGTAAAGAGGAGCTGAAGGTAGGTGCATTATCGTGATTCTTGGGATTCTTAAGTTTTGTTTTTTTTTTTTTATCAGGGGCAGGACAGTTTCGGGTGCTAATAACTCCATTCATTGTACAGAGCCCCAGGGTGCCTTGCGGTTTAGACACGATTAAAAGAGGTTCTCAACCTATTCCCTCCAGTTTAGATTTCTAAAAGCAAGATGACTGGTCCCTGTGGACCCTAGAGCAGACGATGCTCTGCCACTGAGATGCAAACCAACAGAGAGCTGTGGGGCTGTAGTCCCTAAGTGAAGTGGGGGCAAACCAATAAACCCACTGGCTGTGATCTCATGCTTGTAACTGGGAGCATAAGGCAGATAGCAAATTAGAGAGGGACTCCAGCCTGGCGTTAAGGACCTTGGAGAAAAGCAAAAGCTCTTTGAAATGGATATGGCATTTTACTGGTTTCCAATGGAGAGATTTTGGGACTGCAGCAATGTGATCAAAAGACATAGAATATGTCAGAGCTCTAGCAGAAGCATTCTGTTCCAGTTTCAGATTTGTTTGATCTGGACATTTTTGAGAACACTTGAAACCTTCTTTATTAGGGGACTGAAAAAAATGTACTGTTAGGAGACTGTGGGTGGGTCTGACCTCATCTGTTTAAGATTTCAGGATGTATATATCATGTTTAACTGCTGCTTAAAACATGGCTGTGACCTGTTCCTAGACTGGAGTAGGTCAGTAACGATCACTGGGAGCAAGACTGACTCCTTGTGATGAGGTCAGAGCATTTGGTATCTGGATAGATAGCAAAGTCTCCTAAAATGCACATTCCACTGATCTTTGTAACAGAATTTTAAACTGGAAAAGCCATCTTACTCTCCTTTGATTTGCTTTCCTCTCTCTATTAAAAATGATATTTCCTTTAGCTCATGCATCCCCTGCCCCATGATCTTGCTTATTCCCTTCAAATAATTTTTGTGGGATTTTACAGTCTCCTAGTGGGTCTTAGTGGTTAATCCTTCCCTGAACCATGTGCATTTACCTCTTTAATCTGTCTCTCTCTCTTCTCTATTCATTTCACCACCAGTATTACACAGTTCTATATTCTTTTCAATTTATCTAAATCTTCCCACCACTGGTGTATTCATATTTCTTGCCTCTCCTTAGCTCTGTGAGCTGCAGTAATTCTCTGTTATTTCCAGAGTTGGCAGCACCATCTTATTTACTGTCCTTTGACTGCCCAACATACATGCTGTGCTGAGGTAACCTTTCTTACCCTGGTTCTTGAAGGCCCTATAATCCAGAGACTTCCATACAAAGCTTTCCCCTCCCCCTACCTTCCCGCACCATCCTATCCTACTGGCATGGTTTTCAGTGTAAAGCCTACATTTCATTGAGGCCAGCAATGGCATGATGTTTCCAGCTTCATAGCCCCTTTCAGAATCTTGCAGAGTGCTCTGAATAAGTAGGTACTTAATAAATATTTAATTCAAAATATCTGCCGAGGCATAAGATCTAAGTCCATTGTTTTTGAGTGGCATCATTTTACCACCTTCCAGTCCGTTGCTAATCTCCTTGACTGCATCTGACAGCCATTCCAACTTGAGCCCTAGTGTACTGGTGTCTAAAGGTCCCAGGGGGGAGGTTTTACACTCTTGTCCGTGTGTGTCTCCTTCCCCCCCTCCCCGCTTCCTAATTGGATTGCTTGTTTTGATGGCTAGGTCACACATGACTTAATTTTCTGTAGGCACTTCCTCTTTCCCACTCCCAGTTTCAGTCTAATTGCTGTAACTGGGTTGACTTGCCCTCCCTCTCTCCTTGTGGTTTTCCTCATAATGTGTATTCCATTAGTACACTGCAGATTGAGTTCAGTCCACCAGAGGGGTTAATTTCAGGATTTTAAGTGCTTTTGAAGATTGGTTCCCAATCGACTTTAACACCTCCACTCTAACTTATACTTTTCTGAATATCTTTGTTGACTAGCAGCTCAGATATCTGGATTTATTGACATTTTTAGCTTCACTTTTTCTGATGGATATATATATATCTTTATATCTTTTTTACTATTGTCAACCATTTTGGTTGTCAGATTATTTCTTTGCTTGGAACTAATTTTATTTTATTTTATTTTATTTTATTTTATTTTATTTTATTTTATTTTTCTGTTTCTTTATTGAAATGCTGGTCCTGGAACTAATTTTAAAATCAATTAGAGAGCTTTCCTATCATCTTTCTCTCTTTATTTATGAGATACTGATTGCTGAACTACCTACACTGTGTTTAGATAAATTACTTTTTTTTTTTTTTGCATAGCATTTATATTCAAGGCAAGTTTAGCGCAGTCATCCAGTGCCTTGCTCTTTTGAGGGCCAGGGCTGTAGGTTTCATTCCTTGGTGGGCTAATTAGCTTTGAACAGGAAAAAAATTTTGTTTAGTTCATAAACCAAACATCTAAGTTATTTTTATTAATAAGGTGTATATAATTTTAGAAACAGTATCTGTAATCCTGACTAGTATGTGTGTGTTGTGGTCACAAGGGGGACTTAGACTGGGTGATGGATTATGGATAAAGCAGCTTCAGTTCATGTCCCTGCTTTAGCAAAGGCTTTTCAGAACTGATACTAGATGGGGAAGCTGAAGGACATAGATGCTTGATTTTTTTCCTGGCAAATGACAGACCTATTGCTTAGGCATATTTTTGATCTCACTTTTCATTTTAACTTTCCTTTAAAAATCTGCAGTCAGTATATGGGATCTTCACATTTTACATCCATTAGTCTCATCATCCAGTGTAATATCAGTCTGTTTTGGGCAGCAAATGCCTTTGCATGGTTCGGTGTTGTGTTGGTAGCCACCGTGGTGTATTGCTGGGTCACAGGATTTCTATGTACTTCAGCTGTGAAGACTTTCTGAAACTTTACCTTTTCATTTATCTGCTAGAAGCTAGTTCATATAATCTTCACCCATGTTTCACTGTATTGGGCACTTGGTGAGGCTAAGCAGAAACATCCCCTTTATGTGGAGCATTTGCTGCATCTTTGTGTTCAGACATTGGTGCCCAGAATTTGGTTGCTTTGACTGTCCTGCCCATTTGGGATGACCCACATAATGGAGCCTTTTGTTTCTAGTTTCTGCTTTAAAATGCTTTTTCCTACCTTTTTCCTTTCCCCTCCCCCTTCCCCTCCCCCTCCCCTTCCCTTGTTTTCTTTCCTCCTTCCTAAGTTTGATTTTCTAGGTCAAGAAGATTTCTCATTTCTTCACATCTGTTTCTCCCTCACTGCCTCAGTTGATACTCACATTTGTTGTATAACATCTCATTTGATTCTCATTGGCCATCTTTATGTATTGGTTGCCCAGCCTCTGGGGGTAGGGGAAGGGCAGAGTACACTGACACTTGACTTTCTGATTCTACCATTCTAGTACATTTTTCTCCTTATTACTTGGGAGGCTGAAGGAAGGCTTGCCTTTTTCATGTGCTGTAGTATTTTGTAAGGTGGTCAGGAGTTAGGAGATAAGCCACATTTTTATTCCTATGGTGCTGTCTTCAGCATCTGCTTATCCAGCTGGAGGGGCTTGTTTTAGAAAGACAGCCGAGCAGAAGGCTGTAGGAGGATCTCTGCGGAGTGGCTGCTGATGTGCTGCCTGCCCAGGGCTCCTGCCTGGACTGCCTCAGACTGGGGCTTGAGACCTGCTTCTAGGGCAGGGGAGCAGACTGTACTGTCCGCCCTATTCTTATTGGGCCCTCTTTCCTCTTTACCTCTCTCTATAGGTAGCTGCTGCTAGTGAGTGCACTGTGTTCTGCTTGGGGGGTGGGGTGGGGGCTGACAGACAGTGTCATTTGATGCTTCTGGCCATAGGAACAGCCAGCATTATCAGACCAGTTTGTATTTGAAAATGAGGGAGAGCCGACATCACTCAAAGCAGCTTATTTATCTTTTTCTTATTTCTTATAAAGGGGAAAGAGTTGCCCCGGTCCTTTTCTATTCTTTTCAGTGTGTATTAAAATAACAGCTCAGCATTCTCCTCAGGCAAACATCCTGGGTTCCTCCTTCCCATTTGAGCTGGGCTCTGTCTTGCCTTTGCAGATTGCTCTGTGAAGCCCACCTCTTTGCTCTTAAAGCTTTTTGGCTTCCCCCCTCCTTCCCTCACCCCCTCTCAGAGGAGTGAATGGTTCTTTCAGACGAGGCACTCCTCTTTGTATATCAAGTTATATTCTCGAGGTGCTTAGACTCAGTAATATGAGAGTTTAGGAAAATATAAGCTCATTGAGAAGCCATTAAGCTGCTTGAGTTTGTAATAGTGTCTGGGCCTATTATTATTAGGTATCCCTAAAATGTAGCAGGTAGAGAATAGTCTTTGGGGTTCTGTTGGAGAGATGTCTCCATCCTACAAGATACAAGGTACCTGATACAGTAGATGGAACCTGACAAACTGAAAATTCAGCATAATAAAATCCTGTAGCCTTTCATTTCTCACTCTCATCACCCAGAAAGAAAAGAATTTGGAGAGCAGAAGCTGTTAGTGTTTAATATCTCTGCCTTGTCTCTGTCTCATGGAATATAATCAGATATGCCCAGGTGGGAATATGCTGTCTCCGTGCTCCTGTGCCCACCCTGGAGCGGGCGGATTTGTAGACTGGTGGCCTGATTCTGCACCCTTTCTCCAGTCCTGCACCTCACAGTTCTCAAAAGTTTTTATACAAGCGGGTATGAGTTCTTTTGTTTGTTTACTTTTGTGTTTTGACTTGGGATTGTTTCTGCAAGTATCTGAATCGTAAGAGTATAGATTTGTACTCCTGCTAATTGATTTTTCATTAGGAGTTCTTCAAACGGTAAGAGTTTGAACGATCTCCCCATCCTCCACCATGGTTCCTTCTTTTGCTATCTCCTACCCTCCCTCCAGGAGTGCAGAGAGGGGAGGTTGTAAACCTTGATCTGAATGATGAGGTCATGCCTGGCAGTTTGGGTAGTCTGTTACTTGTTACTGCAGACGTTAAAAAGGAGTTTGTTGCTCTCCCATATAGCTCTCCTGTCTTGGGTGTTGCACTTATTATCTTTGCTATGTTTTGGATGCTGCAGGAACTTGCGAATGAATGCTTACCTTGTTGAAGTCCACTGTTGCCCTTTAGCTGTCTTGTTTTGTGTTCAGCCAGGAGTGGGAAGTTTAACGTGAATTTACTACTTAAAAGCAACAATAAAAAAAACTGGATTGCTCTAGTTTTCTTGTGTAGCCACACTTAAGCTGCTTATTAAATGTAATTTTATTTTCTAGAAAACTATCTACACAATTTAACCAAGACCAATATATCCTTTTGTTACCAGAATTTACATAGATCTTAATTGGTGAAAATATCATAGATACTGATTTGAAGAAGACACCTCACCAGTCTGCAGGGGAGTCTTTGCCTTTAAACGGTGCTTGAACACGGGCAGCATGCAGATGGTGGGGCAGAGTTTTCCTCCTCCTGTCTTGTTTGTGATGTCAAGTTTCAACCTTTGTGTTTGTAAGTAATGGTGCAGAGTGTCAAAAACTCTAGTTCTTTTGAACTGTAAGGTTTACTTCCTTGGTGCCTGTGGGAGAATGCAGCCTTTAGACAGTTGCAGCTTCAGAATATTTTGAAGCTTCTTTCTTTCTCCCTCTTTCATTGCCATCTTCATACCTTTGCCCCTCTTTCCCCTCTCCCTAACTTGGTCCTTGTTAGTTACTATCTTTGGGGGTGATCAGGATTTATAAAAGGGAGTGAAGAACAAAGATCATTTTATTTCCTTTTTAGTCCCTTTTCCTTAAGTCTACGTTGACTTTGATTGTGTCTTTTCAGCCTAATTGGATCTGGTTTGTTCAGAATTGTAAAGCTCCTCATGGTAATACAAGAAACTGAGCAAAATGCAGCAGATTTAGAGGAAGTAAAATCTGTGGAAGCAGTTTTGAACTCTTGCATCTGCATCCATATATTTGTATATCTTACGGCATTGTGGTGTTGCTGAAGTGACTTGGAGTTCAGAAGCTGGGGAGTAGGGACTTACTGCTGATTTTGGCTATGCCCTTACTCTGCTCTTTGACCTTGGTTCATCTCTCTTCTACCTCTGTCCCCTTCCATGCTATGAAAATGATGCTCACATGGACTGTTCTTAGGTGATCTCAAGAATAAGTACTACAAGGGCGAGTCACTTGATTAACCTTTACAACATTGTTGCTTCTCATTTACTACAAATGAGGCCTTCTGGATTTGCATAGGGCTGTTCTGAGGATAAAGATTTAAGTGGCTCTCTGTTGCTGCCATATCCTTTTTTTTTTTTTTTTTTTTTAATAGAACCCACTTCCTCATACCAAAGGTTGATCTTGAGTTTTCTATGCAAATTACTATATCTTATCTAGCTGGCTAGTGATTATATTTCAGGGATGTGGAAGTTGCCAAAATAGAGCAATGGAATATGATGATAACTTTGCTGGGGGGGTGCCATATCCTTTTATTGAACAGCTAAGTTGCAGTGCGTGTAGGGGTCTGCCACTCCTTGTCTCACCCTTCCCTTCCCTTCCCGGTTCTTCTCCCTCCCTCCCTCTCTTCCTCCTTCCTTTTCTCAAGCTCTGGCTCAGATGGAAAGGTATGTGCCTTAATGGCTCTCAGTGAAATTCAGAGTCCAGGCTAGATCAGTTTTTCTTTTTTTTTTTTTTTAACTTTTTTTTGTACATTTAATAATTGAAAATATAAACAATTAAAAACTAAAAAGTAAACACAGATGAATAAATATATACATTTCTCAATTAAATGTAATGGATACATATAAAATTTTTTTTTGAATCAAACAGTATCTTACACAATATATTTGGTTCATAGTAACGCGTTCATACAGTATTTGCCCTTTTGTGTCTGGCTTGCTTCACTCAACATAATGTCCTCCAGGTTCATCCATGTTGCCATATGCTTTACGACTTCATTTCTTCTTACAGCTGCATAATATTCCATCATGTGACTAGACCACAGTTTGTTTATCCGTTCATCTGTTGATGGAAACCTGGGTTGTTTCCAACTTTTGGCAATGGTGAATAATGTTGTTATGAATATCAGTGTGCAGATGTCTGTTCATGTCACTGCTCTCATTTCTTCTGTATATACCCAGTAGTGGTATTGCAGGGTCACGTGGCAAGTCTATATTCAACTTCTTTAGGAACTGCCAAACAGTCCTCCATAGTGGCTGTACCATTCTGCATTCCCACCAACAGTGAAGAAGTGTTCCTATCTCTCCACATCCTCTCCAACACTTGAAGTTCTCTGTCTTTTTAATAGTGGCCATTCTGATAGGTGTGAAATGATATCTCATTGTAGTTTTGCTTTGCATTTCCCTAATCATGAGTGATGTTGAGCATTTCTTCATGTGTTTTTTTGCCATTTGTATTTCTTCTTTGGAGAAATGTGTATACAAGTCTTTTGCCCATTTTTTAATTGGGTCGTTTGTCTTTTTATTGTTGAGTTGTAACATCTCTTTATATATTCTGGATATTAAACCCTTATCAGATATGTGATTTCCAAAAATTGTTTTCCATTGAGTTGGCTGCCTTTTCACCCTTTTGACAAAGTCCAGTTGGGTGCAAAAGTGTTGAATTTTGAGGAGGTCCCATTTATCTATTTTTCTTTTTGTTGCACGTGCTTTGGGTGTAAGGTGCAAGAAACCACCACCTACTACAAGGTCTTGAAGATGTTTCCCTACATTTTCTTCTAGTAGTTTTTTGGTCCTGGCTTTTATATTTAGATCTTTGATCCATTTTGAGTTGATTCTTGTATAGGGGGTGATTCTTGTATAGGGGTCCTCTTTCATTCTTGTGGTTATAGATATCCAGTTCTCCCAACACCATTTGTTGAAGAGACTGTTTTTTCCCAGTAGCGTGGGCTTGGTAGGTTTGTCAAAAACCAGTTGACTGTATAGGTGAGGGTATATTTCTGGGTTCTCAATTCTATTCCACTGATAGATGTGTCTATCTTTATGCCAGTACCATGCTGTTTTGACCACTGTAGCTTTGTAATATGTTTCAAGGTCAGGCAGTGAAATTCCTCCCACATTGCTCTTCCTCCGAATAGCTTTTGGCTATTCGGGTGCACTTACCCTTCCAGATGAATTTGGTAATTGCCTTCTCTAATTCTGTAAAGTAAGCTGTTGGGATTTTGATTGGTATTGCATTGAATCTATAAATCAGTTTGGGCAAGATTGACATCTTCACGATATTTATTCTTCTAATCCATGAACACGGAATGTCTTTCCATTTGTTTAGGTCTTTTAAAATTTCTTTTAGCATTGTTTTGTAGATTTCTGCATGTAGGTCCTGTACTTCTTTGGTTAAATTAACTCCTAGGTATTTGAGTCTTTTTGTTGCTATTGGAAATGGAATTTTCCTCCTGAGGTTGTTCAGTACTAGTGTACAAAAACATTACTGATTTTTGCGTGTTGATTTTGTATCCTGCCACTTTGCTGAACTCATTTATTAGTTCAAGTAGCTTTGTTGTGGATACTTCAGGATTTTCTAAATACAGGATCATGTCATTCGCAAACAGTGAGAGTTTTACTTCCTCTTTTCCTATTTGGACGCCTTTAATTTTTTTGTCTTGTCTAATTGCCCTAGCTAGAACTTCTAGTACAATGTTGAATAACAATGGTGACAGTGGGTCTCCTTGTCTTGTTCCTGATCTTAGAGGGAAAGCTTTCAACCTTTCCCCATTGAGTATTATGTTGGCTGTGGGTTTTTCATATATGCCTTTTATCATATTGAGGAATTTTCCTTTTACTCCTATCTTTTGAAGAATTTTTATCAAAAAAGGATGTTGGATTTTGTCGAATGCCTTTTCTGCATCTATTGAGATGATCATGTGGTGTTTTTCCTTCAGTTTGTTAATGTGATGTATTACATTAATTGATTTTCTTATGTTGAACCAGCCTTGCATACCAGGAATAAATCCCACTTGGTTGTGATGTATAAGTCTTTTGATATGCTGTTGGATTCGATTTGCAAGTATTTTGTTGAGAATTTTTGCATCTATGTTCATTGGAGAGATTGGTCTGTAATTTTCTTTTCTTGTGGAATCTTTATTGGGCTTTGGTATTAGGGTGATGTTGGCTTCATAAAATGTGTTGGGTAATTTTCCCTCCTCTTCAATTTTTTGGAAGAGTTTAAACAGGATTGGTGTTAATTCTTTTTGAAATGCTTGGTAGAATTCACCTGTGAAGCCATCTGGTCCTGGACTTTTCTTTGCTGGGAGATTTTTAATGACGGATTCAATCTCCTTAATTGTGATTGGTTTGTTAAGTATAACTTGTATTCCTTGTAGGGTCAGTGTAGGTTGGTTGTGCGTTTCTAGAAATTTGTCCATTTTATCTAGGTTGTCTAGTTTGTTGGCATATAGTTTCCCATAATATCCTCTTATGATTCTTTTTATTTCTGTGAGGTCATTTGTAATTTCCCCCCTTTCATTTCTGTTTGTATTTATTTGCATCTTCTCTCTTTTTTTCTTTGTTAGTCTAGCTAGGGGTTTGTCAATTTTATTGATCTTCTCAAATAACCAGCTTTTGGTTTTGTTGATTTTCTCTATTGTTTTTCTGTTCTCAT
>JAQZBX010107748.1:0-10608 GCA_029593785.1 Cabassous unicinctus
AGAACACCACCAAGTCCACTCTAGTCCACAGCTCCTCCCCCAATCCTGAGGGGACTTGGATGGTGATGTCCACTCCACCTCCAAGTGAGAGAGGGCTTATATCCCATGGATATAGTGGATGGGATTATCTTGCCTTCAGCTTATCTTTCTTTTGACTCTCAGCAGTTCAAAGCTGAGGGGTCTAGGTGTGATTTTCTTTATATTTATCTTTCTTGAGTTTTTCATGACTATCTAGATTGTTTTCATTTATCAAATTTGAAAAAAAATGTAGCCATTATGTTTTCAAAGATGGCATCTGTGCCTTCCTATCTTTCCTTTCCTTTTGGGACTTCAATTACAAAAATATTAGCCTTTTTGACTCTGTCTAATATATCTCTTGCAACCTGTTTTTTTCTCCCATTTTTTGTTCTATGTACTTCATTTGGAAAAAAAATTATTGAACAATCTCTGGGCAACTAATCTTGTTTTCTTCTATGTCCAGTCTGTGTTTAATCTAAATCCATCTGATGCCTTGTCAATTTAAATATTATATTTTATAGTTTCCAGAATGTCAATTTGGTACCTTTTTCATAGATTTTTAGATAACTTGAATTCCTCCATCTCTTCATCCATTTTCTCTATGTTTTTTTTTCTCTATTTTAAAAATATAATACATTTAGACATTTTAGAATTTTCTATTTCTGTGAGTACATATATATGGATCAATGATTTCCCTGTGCCAGTTTGATCCTTTGATTATTGATCCCTTTTTCTTCTCTGCAAGCCTGGTCATTTTTTATTTTATGTTATACCTTGTAGATGATGCTTTGTAGAGGGTCTGGATAATGTAATTTTCTTCTTAAGTGTGATGATTTAATTTGGGGGGCCTGTGATTAAATTACCAGAGCATTAACTTGACCTTGCCTTTGCTTGGTTTTAAACTTTGTTGGATAGATCTATTTCAGAGTTTTATTCCTATGATGAATCCTTAAATCCCAAATCATAGCCCTTGTAGCTTGAGTGTGGTATGTTATCCTAAAGTAGTTTTTCTGGGGTCTCAACTGAATTCCTGGGATATTTACAAAGGCCTCTAAACCTCCCATAAACTTCTATGCAGAATCTTTCCATAACATTTGGTACATGTGCTTCACAATAACTGGATTGTGAGGCCTGGACTTTAGCATCTCTTCAGCACTGTGCAATCTCTGAAATATCCACTCCACTCTTAACCTCTCCACAACTTTTTTTCTGCTGGGACCCTCAGAGTTTCACCCTTCACATGCATGACTTTGGAGTCACCGATGGACTCAAAGGGAATTTTTACAGATGTTTGCCGCTTCTTCACTTCAGTACACGGTTCCTTAAATCTCAGTAACAACAGCCACCCCAGACTCTGATCTCTTTTCCTCTACTCAATGAGACTGCCATCCCCTACCCTTACACTTACATAAAAATAATGCCTTCAAGGAATGGTTCTCACCTTGTATGCTTTGCCTTCTTTTGAGGATTGCAGCTGTGTTGGTGGCTGCACAAAATCTGGAAACAGTTGCTTTATATACTTTGTCTGGCTTCTGTAGTTGTTTACAATGGGCAGGTGCTCTGCCTTTTTCAGAACTCAAAGATCCTGGTGTAGTTGACATATGGTTCAAATATTCCTTGGAAAACCAGAGATTTTTATCATCAAATTCTCTTCCTTTTGGTTTCATGGGTAGGCTATATTTCCCAAATACATTGGCTAATAATTTTGGTTATGTGAACCCTTCCAATGGAATATGAGCAGAAGTGATGTGCACCCCTTTCGGGCCTGGCCCATAAAAACCTTCCTATGCATGCTCCTTTATTTGCTTTCGTCCTCTTAGCTTGCTAGAAAGGCGATGGCTTTGAGGTTGTAAAAAAGCAGAATAACAATATGTAAGGAGACTGGATGGCTCCCTGGATGATCATTTGGAAGTTCACCCACTGATGAGGATTATATTTTGTATTAGTGAGAAATAAATTTTCACTGTGCTAAGTCACTAAAATTTTGGGGTTGATTCTTGCAGTAATTAGCCTACACTGAATAATATTCTTGAGCCCAAAGAAAAAGCCCCCAATTAGAGACTGGGATTGGAAGTCAATAAAATTGTTTCCATCTTGCAAGTAACCTCCTCCTCTAGACCACCCTATTCTCTGGCTGCTGGGTGCAAAGATGGAGACCCGATGTATGGACTCATTGCCTGTGAATGGCTTGGATGTAGCTTTCCAGCAGGAATCCTTAGTTTAATAACAATCTTGGAAAGTAGATGTCTGCTAGCTGCCAAAATTGAGACTGCTTAATGCTCTAATTGGCAGTTATTCCTAATAGTTCATCACAAAAGCCTCTGCTTCCTCCTTGCTGTACAGACAAGCTGACCTAACAAGAGTCCATGTTGGTTGAGCTAACGTGCTAATTAAATAGGGTCTGCTCTACCTTGCCCACCCAGGCCTGTGACAGGATGCCAGCCCATCAGCCCAGCAGGATGGGCCCAGAGTCCACACGACTCCACACATCTGCATGAGAGCTGGAGGGGAAGAAAACAAGCCACCTCCCATAAACTTCTGCTCAGAATCTTGCCATAACATTTGGTACATGTGCCTCACAATAACTGGATTTTTGGTTAATGTTTCCAGGTTGTCAACATTGTGTTTTTATGGTATTTTGACATCACTTCTAGAAAACTCCCTTTGTTTTTTTCAACATTTGTCCTTGAACAGAGTAGATGATCAATAAATATACACTGAGTGAATGAATGATTGAGTCTAAACCAAGTCAGAAATTTGGGAGGGTAAAATTTCATTTTTTTCAAAATCCTAATCAGCACACACTGGAGAACTGGGGCATTGATATGTGTAAGCATGCATCTCAGTGGGGCAACTGTGAAAACAGAATATAAAACCACAGATACTCTGTGTTTTAGAAGAAATGCTCCCAGTGATTGTCATCCAGCAGAGGCATTCCTTCCTTGGCATTAGAGTTGGAAAGATCAAATGGGCCCAATGAACCTTCCAGTGACCTGTCCTTGCTGGTGGCAGTACAGACAGACCCAGACTCCAAACCCCACTGTGGACACCTTTTATTCTCTGCCTAACATTCACAAGTTACACAACTTCTGCAAGTCTCAATTTCCTCATGCCTAGTGTGTGTAAGGAATAAATAAAATTATAAAACTTAACACAGTCAGCTTAATAAATAGTAAATATTACTTTTGTAGTTTCCTCTCCTCATTGAGGATTCCCGCCTCACCCACCATAACACATTATATATAACAGACTCCTAGGCTATGAAGAGTCTTAGAAAGTGATAAAATTGTATGGAAAAAGCCCTGGGGACCCCTCAGAGCCAAAAACAAAACAAAGCAAAACAACCACAAAAAAGCCATGCCCTGCTTCTTCTTTGAATTACCTCTTGAGTTTCCTCTTTATCTTCTGAAATTTGAAATCCCCACCAAGGCAGGTGACACAACTAGCCAGTCAAGCCTTTAGTTCATTATGTTTGACCCAATACAAAATAAAGCCCACTTGCCCCAAACCCACCCCTATTAGATGGGCAAACCCTCATCCAATCAATAGGAGTCAAGCTAACTTCCATCCAGTCAATCAGGAGTCAAGCTAACTTCTGCTATATGTCATAAAAATTGTTTGCCATTCCCATACCCTGAAGCTACTTCCATTCTTTCAAGTGATCTGGCTGCCTTTGTTGCAGCAAAATTTTGGTGTCCCAAATAAAATGGTGTAGTCTGCAAACTTGACTCTGTTATTTGACAAAAGCAAGAGTCAAACTTGTCATTTTATGGATGAGTAGCTATAGTTTCAGAAAGATTCAATGACTTTCCCGAAGCCACAGATTTGGCTGATGGCAACATCAAGATGGAGTGAGGGATCCTGCCTCCTCCAGCAGGAAAGCCTGAGGGTCCTCTGCACAACTCGCTGGGATCCCAGCCCCTTCAGCAGAGATACTGCTCTGGCATTAAGTTGCCTCTAGTTGATCGCTGCTGATAAATGGGCTGCATCTGTACACGGAGACAAGCATCCAGAGCAGGTCACTGGGTGTCCTCCCAGAATGGTGCACCAGCTTTCCTCAACCTCTCTGCTCAGGGCAGCAGAGATCCAGCAGCACTGTGCAATCTTGCCCTTCTTTGTGGGACTGGCAAGTTCTCTAGAACATTCAGGGCCAAGCAACACCCAGGACAAGGTTGTTCTCACCAGTTCCTGAGGCTGAGCACCCTAAAGGCTTAAGGTCAGCTCCTCTAACAAGAATCATTTCTCCAAATCCATTTATTGATTCATTGACTTATCCATTTATTCATTATGGCCTGGCTCTGTGTTAGGTGCTAAGGACCACATAAGGATGAAGGGGATGGGGCTCCTGTCCTCAGGAAGGTCAAGGGGTGATGGAGAGGTGGTGAGTGAGTAAATCGCAGTGGTGCAGAATGACCATGGTTGTCAGAGAGGAATGGGCAGGGTCTGGTGAGGCATGAGGATGCAGAGGTGAAATCACACCAGGGGTCTGAGGGCAGGCTCAATGGATGAGATGGCCTGGGGTTGAGGCTAAAGAATGTATAGGGGTCTACAAGGCAGACCAGGGGGCAGGACATTGTAGGTGGGAGACTTCATGAGCAGCACATGGATGGGTGAAGTCACAGTCAGGTACATTCCAATGGAATAAGAGTGGATATTTGGAGACTCATTTTTCAGAAGCTCAGAAATTCCCAGTCCAACAATTTCTGGCTTCTTTGTGCCCAGAGGTTCAGTTCTCAGCTTATCCCCTTCCGCTTGCATTTTACCATAAGCTGCAAGAAGAAGCAGGCCACACTTTCCACATTTAGTTTGAAAATCTCCTCAGCTAAATATCAAAGCTCATCACTTTCAAATTCTGCCTTCCATCTGACATCAGAACACAATTTTTCCAAGTTATCTGCACTTTAAAACAAGGGTGACTTTTCTTCCAGTTTGCAATGACACATTCATCATTTCTCTCTAACACCTCATCAGAAGTACCTTTAGAGTCCATATTTCTATCAACAGTCTCTTCAAAGCAATTTAAGTCTTTTCTATCAAGCATCTCACAATTCTTCCCAAATCCTTCCTTTACCCATTTTTAAAGCCCTTTTTCGCATTTTTGGTACTTGTAAAATGCCCCACTCTCCTGGCACCGATTTCTGTTTTAGTTTTCTAAAGGCTGCGAAACCAACATACCAGAAATGGGTTGGCTTTTACATTGGGGATTTATTAACTTATAAACTTACAGTTCTGAGACCATGAAAGTGTCCAAATCAAGTCATCATCAGGAGATGCCTTCTCCCAGAACTGCAGCTGTGGGTAATCAGGCACATGGTGGCATCTGCCGGTCTCTGCCTTCTCCTCCAAGGCTCCATTGTTTTCAACTTCTTGCTCTCATGGCTTTCTCTCTCAGCTTCTGTGTGTTCCCCTCTTTCTCTATGGCTCTACTGACTCCAGCTTATAAAAGTCTCCAGAAAGAAGATTAAGACCCACCCTGGCCTATGGCCCTTAACTGAATTTAATCTAACAAAAGGTTCACAATATGTTTACACCCACAGGAATGGACCAATTTAAGAACATAATTTTCTGGGGTCCACAAAAGACCCAAACTACCACAGGAGGGTATCAACTGTGAGACATGGGGGACTGTGCCTTCCAGGGAGTTTCAGGAGACAGATGTTAAGGTGTGGAGCCACCACTTCATCTGAGCAGGAGACACACAGGCCACAACAGCCTGACACCTTGGCTTGGGCACGAGGGTGTCCACTTCAGCACAACCTTGGCTAGAACCTCCCAAAGCAAGTCAGTTTCAAGCCCAGGAGACACTCTTTTGCCCAGGGGGCCGGATCAGCTCCCTCCATGCTCGCCTCCCACCAGCCGCTGATGTGCTCTGCGTCTTGCTCCCGAGACTCTCCACCCAATTCCTGCTTCTACCTCTGTCCCAAAACTCACACTACTTTCTCATTTCAGAGTCAATGAGCTGGTGGTGCAAGAAATAAAGCATGCTCAGAGTTACCACAATGTCTTCACAGATTAATTCATTTTCTCCAAAGAATTGATGGTGTGATTTTTCTGGTTTGAGGAGTAGGGTTGTAGGAGAAGTATGTATGCAAAGAACAGAGAAGGTGAGTCAGTGTCTCTTAATTTGGAAAACTTGCTTATTATGCAAACAAAGGAAAAATTATGTAGGCAATTGTATGGAATGCTGTGTGCTATTCAGAGATTTAAAATTAGCTATGAATGAATATATCAAATTAAAATCTTTGCTGCATAACTCTATAATTTATAATTTTTTTAATTAAAAAGCTTTATACTTACATTAATTTATAACAAATAAATTTTGTTAACAGAGAAGCAGCTATTTAATGTGGAAGTTGGGTTTCTATAATCAGATTCTGATGCTATTTCAAGATAAAAGCAGAGAGGGAAGGGAAGAGATTGAAGGTGCAGCAGGAAGAGAAGAGAAATGGAAAGCATATCAGGGAGAGAAAAGAAGAGACTCAAAACAGGAGAAAAGAGAGTGAGGACAATATAGGGAGATGATAGTTTTCCACAATTAGACACCTTGTATAATTATTCTTTCTGATCTCCACAGTACATGACAATGCTCTTGGCACATGGTTTGCTAAATAAATCTTGTTCAATTGAATTTAGTCAGAAAGCTGGGACAGAGGGAAAAAAAAGGATGGAAAATTAGAGTTTGAGATAAGAATAAGAAAAGAGACAGGTGGGATTACAGTGGGAACAAGGTAGAAAATGGGCAGGTGGAATGGGTAATGGAGGAAAGGCAGAAAAGGGAAGAAAGGGGAAGGCACAGAAGACATGGCAGGGTGTGGAAGCAGACTCTAAAGAGGTCCACATCTTAATTCCCAGAACTTGTGACTATGTTCCTTCCCATGGCAACAGGGACTTTGCAGATATGATTACGTTAAGGGCTTTGTGATGGGGAGATCACACCACATTATCCAAAAGTAAGCACAATGATTTTTATAAGAGGGAGGCAGGAGGGTCAGAGTCAGAAAAGGAGATGCAATAGTGGCAGCAGAGGTGTGTGTGTGTGTGTATGAGCGAGAGAGAGAGAGTTGAAGATGCAACACTGTTGGCTTTGAAGATGGAGGAAGGGTTCAGAAGGCAAGGAAAGAGGGTTGCCTCTTGATAATGGAAAAAACAAGGAAGTGGAGTCTCCCCCAGAGTCTCCAAAGGAACACAGCCCTGCAAACTTATTTTAGATTTCTGATCTTCTGAACTGTAAAAGCGCAGATATGTGTTGGTTTAAGCCACCAAGTTTATGGTGATTTGTTACAGCAGCAGTAGGAAATGAGTACATAGAGGATTGAGAAGAAGGTTAAGAAATAAGAAAGGGAGTGATATAGGAGAGATGGAAGAAGGAAAGATGAGAAAGATTAGGACTTGTGTGTTTGGTGACATCACAGAATACAACAATCCCATCAAAATAGAGTTCCAGTCTGCCCCTGGGCATTTCTCATAAGCCACCCATGAGAACAAGTTTAGCTTTGCAGTCCTTGAAGAAGACTTCAATACCTTTCCACTTCATCAGATTTCACATGGAAAAGATATGGAATGGGTGTCCTTCTAGCAAAGAAGTACCACAATCAGACTAACTGAGGTGCAGCCAGGTCATGATCTTTGCAACAATTACTCATGGAAGCTTCCACAAGAATGGCCTGGGCCCAATCTCACAAAGAGGGCCCTGCACATATTAGGCATCAGACAACTGAGCTGTGCCTGAAGGCTAGACGTGGACTTTCCTGGTCTGATTCGCTGGTGTTGGCATCCCTGCCTCTTTATTAACTTGGTGAATGTGCGTTAAAATCCTGTGGCTTGATCACTGTGCTAGCTGCTGCAGCAAAGAGAGAAGACAGCCAAGACAATGCCTATTTCATAATCTGGTGGACATGGAGAAGGAGACAACTGCACAACTATATAAAACTGGGCAACAAAGTACACTACTATACATCAACCTCTGTTCTCAGTGAGTAACAAATGTTGTTTAATTTAAGTTGACAGCTTTTAAGTAGGTATTACAATCCCCATTTTCTTGGGCAAGGGAGCAAAGTCTCAGAAATGCAGCAAAACTTGACCACACCACATCAAAAGAGGCCAATCATAGGACAGCCTAAGTATAAAAATGAAGACACTGAAGGTTAATTCTGTATCATGTCTTGTTCTGTGCCTCAATGTCCAGAATGAAAAGTGAAATATTTAGGATTCTAAATGAATGTTTTTTGAATAAATGAGTGAGTGGCACAGCACAGGGACAAAATGTTTGAGGGCTTCTAAGGGGAGGGAGATCTCCATGAGATTTGGAAGAGCAGAGAAGTCACCATGGATGGGGAACAATGGGGCATATCTTGAAGGATGGGTGTACTAAAGAGTAGGAGATGGTAGTGGCAAGGATACAAAGAAACATTCCCCCAAATTCTCTTACTCTTCTGCATCTTGTGAGGATGCTCACCTTCCCTCAAGGCTCCTCTGACCACTTCTCTCACTCCTCAGAACTCCTCCTTTAGGACACTCTCAGCGACCTTTTTAAAAATGACCACTTGGATGAATACAGAAAAGGCACACATTTAATTTGTGGGTGACCTGTATGGAGCAACAATATATTGCCTAAACAAAAATTTAGGAAAAATTTAAAAACTAAAAGTCCGTTTAGAAACATTGGCTGAAGCCAGCAAAATTTAATTGATCAGAGTAATGCAAAGTCTTTATTTGTTTATTAACTTTGCAAACACACTTGCACAGCACCCTGGGTGCTGGGAATCCCGACAGTGCTAGAGCAACAAGGTGGATGAGAGTCACCCTGCCTTGAAAGAAAGAGCTCAAAGTCTACTGGAGAAAATAAAGTTGGTGAAAGATGGTTAAAAACATGACAGTGAGGGCTCTCACACATGCACCGAACGAGTTGTGGGATCCAGAGGCTGGTGCTGCTCCGTCTACCTGCAGAGTGAGGGGAAGTGATATTTGAGCTGAATATGCAAAGAATGCATAGGAGGTTTCCCAATGGAGAAAACAGTGAATAACGTTCTAGGTCTAGGGGTCTTAAACTTCTTTTTTCCATGCACTCCTTTGCAGGCAGGCGAAAACCACTAAGTCCACACTATACTGTGTATTATTTACTAAATATATCACACCCGCACCAACACATCTCCACAAGAATAACGTTTTTTTGAATTTTCAATTCACACTCACTAGAACCCCTGTTCTAGGTAAAGGGAAAACAGTGGTAATACAAAAGGCATGAATATTCATGGCGTTTGTGGGCAAGCTGGGAAAGTTCATTTCTCACCGACAAATATTTCTTGAGAACTCACTAAGTGCCCAGGTGAGCTGTGCTGGGGGTACCATAACATAGATTTTGATAATTGCTGTAAAAAGAAGTAAGACTGATGTACTATAGAGAGAGTAACTGTTGAGAAGAGCCTGGAGATAGGTGACAAGTCAGTTGGAAAAGGACTCTCCGAGGAGGTGATGACTGAAGGATGAGAGTCAACCCTTTCAAAGCCCTTGGGAAAGATGTTCCAGGACAGGAGCTCAGCAAATGAAACTGTTCTGAAGAAACCAGGGTTTTGTCAGGTTTTCTCCCTACCCCTCCAACACTGCTATTGCAAAATGTATACCTCTCCTCAGGCCCCTAGCTACACCCCTGAGGATATCAGCAGAAGGCCTGGCCTGTGTCTGCGGGGTTCCTGTATGGATTCAGTGAGATCTTATGTATAAAGTACATCAAGCTGCACACTCCACACCCTCACCTGGATGCCCTCAGGCCCCTTAAATGTCCTGTGCCCAAGGGGAAGAGCTCATATCCTTCCTGCCCAAAGTCTGCCCTTTCCTGAGATACCATCCAGTGACCCCACAACTGTCTGTTCTGTGGGCCAAGCCAGAAACCCAGTTACCCTGGCCATCTCCTCTGCCCCCCACAGCTAACCATGATGAGGTTCCATGGGCTCTACTTCCCTCTTGGCTCACAAGCCCAGCCCTCCCTCCCAGCACTATGAATTCAATCTATTCCTTTAAATGCCTTATTGTCTGTGACTCTGACCCTTGCTTACTCCCTTCAGTTCATTCTCTACACTGTAGAATGAAGGGTCTTAAAGCAGCTGTTGCCATCATCATCATCATCATTGTTAATAAATAGCCCCCTCTCAGTTAGAGGTGGAGTGGGCATCACCATCCCAGAAACCTCAGGATTGTGGAATGAACTATGGACTAGAGTGGACATACTGGTATTCTACAATTGACTTGTGATTCTAGCAATGGAAGAAATTGCAACATTGATGTGGAGGCAGTGGCCACTGAAGGCTCTGGGGGCAGGGGTAGGGAAAGATAGGTGTAATGTGGGGGCTTTTCCGGAACTTGGGAATCATCCTGAATGGCACTGCAATGACAGATACAGGCCATTATATATCTTCCCATAGTCTGCAGAACTGTGTGGGAGAGAGTGTAAACTGCAATGTGAACTATGGTCCATGCTCAATGGCAATGCCCCAGGATGCGTTTATCGATTGCAATGAATGTGCCACACTAATGAAGGATGTTGTTTATGTGGGAGGGTGAGGGAGGTGTGGGGAGTGGGGCATATGGGAATCC
>JAQZBX010107749.1:0-10619 GCA_029593785.1 Cabassous unicinctus
TATTTTCTTACATAAATGTTATTTTATATATATATATATATTTTAAAGGTGTTTAGATTACCTAATTATTACTCAGAAATTACAAGGATTCCCATGTTCCCCACGTCTCACACCTCCCACAACATCCCACACCAACATCCTTCATCAGTGTGGAACATCACCCATAATGGATATACACATCCTGGGGCTCTGTACTCTACCAGCTGCCCCCAGAACTGATTACTTTCCCTTCCGTATGCCTTCCTTTCATTGAAAGTCGTTGAATCACCCCCTTATCATTGAATGACAATTTTATTTGCTTCTTTTCCCTTTTAGACTTTAAGTTTCCCCTGGGCAGGGACTTTCTATTAATTCTGGAAAGGACTTCAGAAATTATTTTATTTTATTTTATTTAACTATAGTCTATAAGTTACATTAGTTGTATTTTCCCATGTATCACCATATTCCTAACACCTTGTAGTAAAGGAACATTCTTGTAAATATATTATTAACCACAATCCTCATCTACCTCCAAAATCACTATGTTATATCTCTAGATTATCCTCTAGCTGTATTTCAATTAACTTTAACCTCCCTAGAGCTACCCCTTTCAACCACAATCACATTTATAAATCAGCAGTGTTAGTTATACTCATTATAATGTGCTACCATCAACTATATCCATTACCACATATTTACAATCAACATTATTAAACATTCTTCATACATTCAGTATCAGTTCCCCCTTCTCAACCCACATTCCATCTCCTACTAACCTATATAGTTTAACTCCATAAGCTTACTTATTGTATTTAGTTCATATCAGGGAAATCATACAATATTTGTCCTTTTGTGTCTGGATTTTTTCACTCAACATTATATCCTCAAAGTTTAACCATGTTGTCATGTGCTTCCCCAGTTCATTTCTTCTTACAGCTGAATAGTATTCCATTGTAGTATATACCACATTTTGTTTATCCATTCATTGCATGATGGGCACTTGGGTTGTTACCATCTTTTAACAATTGTGAATAATGCTGCAATGTACATCGGTGTGCAAATATCTGTTTGCATCCTTACTTTCAGTTCTTTTGAATATATTCCTAGTAGTGGAATTGCCAGATCATATGGCACTTCTATATTTAGCTTCCTGAGGAACTGCAAAACCATCTTCCAAAGAGGCTGCACCATTTTATACTCCCACCAACAATGAAGGAGTGTTTCCAATTCTCCACATCCTCTCTATCACCTGTAGTTTTCCACCTTCTTAATGACCACTTTGTAAAGAATCAAATGCTATCTCATTGTTGTTTTGATCTGCATTTTCCAGTGATGTTGAACATAGTTTCATGTGCTTTTTGGCCATTTGTATGTCCTTTTTGGAAAAATGTCTATTCAAGTCTTTTGTCCATTTTTTTATTGGGTTGCTTGTCTTTTTGTTGTTGAGTTGTGTGATCTCTTTATACATCATGGAAATCAAACACTTGTTGGATATGTGGTTTCTGAAGATTTTCTCCCATTGAATAGGCTAAAATTGTTTTCTTTGTTGCTCTACCAGTTGCCTAAGATCATAATATTCTAACTGACCACCTTTCTAGTTGCCTGTTAATCTGCAGCTTACCCAAGGAAAACAAAATTCATGGTTTCCAAACTGCAAAACCCTCACAGTTTTGTCTTAGATGAAATGAATCTATTATTGGCTTACCTTGTGCACAAATAAATACCATGTTAATAATTCACTATATCTTTTTGAGTTTCTCTTGACAATATCAAATTCTCACAAAATTTGACTATGTATTAATCTACAATAAAGCAGCAATACATGCCAAAATGAAGAATTAATGTAGAAAACATACTTTCATCAAAAGCAAGTAAAATGAAATATACAATAGAACCAAAAAATTTCTCCAAAAAAATCCTTGGGTCAAATAAAAAATCTAAACTGAAATGTCAAGTATGTAGAAAATCACTATAATGATAATTCTATATATCAGGAACTCTGTGATAAAGCTTAAGCAGTGCTCAGAAGAAAAATAATATCCAAATGAAAAAAATAGAGAAAGAACAACATATAAACCAAACAAAAACAGAAGGAAAAATTAAAATAAAAGCAGAAATTAAAAAGAGAAAAATGAAAAAGCAAATACATACATAAGCTGGTTCTTTGAAAAGCTGACAAAATAGGTAAACCATTAACTTAATCAAGAAAAAAAGGAATAGTAAGAAATGAGAAGAAAATAGCCATTAAAACAGGAAATTAAAAATCAGAAGTGAATGCTTTGTATAACTCTATGCCAACAAATTTGAAAACTTAGATGAAATGAATACATTTCTGAGACATTAAAATGCCATAAAATAAATGATCATTATTGGACTCTCAAAAAGCACCAGGCCTAGACAATATCAAAGAGAAATTCAATTCTACAAGACCTTTAAGGAACAAATAATTCCAATGCTACTTAAACTTTGAGAATATAAAAAGGAAGGAAACTTTTTAAAAAATGTAATGAAATGAACATCACTATGATATAAAACCCCCAAAATTATACAAAAAAAAAAGAAAATACAGAAACAGTAATGGCAGAGGCTGCAGCTCCCAAAACAACAGCCATAACATCGGGAGTAGGAGCAGTAGCACTAGTGGACTCCCCCACCCCATCCCCACATGGGATATGAACATAGCATATGAAGATATGAACATAGCAAGCCATTGAAACAGGAAGAAGCAATTGCTGCAGATTTAACTGCAAAATCATCCCTTGCTGCTTGTTGAAATGAGTGCAGGTGGAACTAAGTCAAGAAATCCAAATTTTGCAACTGTAGGAGCAGGCCCAGAAGACTGGGTGAATGCCATTGAGTTTGCTCCTGGCCAACCGTACTATGACTGTACTGCTGCTTCCTGTGCTGAAGCACCTCCACAGGGCTCAGTGACCAAGGAAGAATCAGAGAAAGAGCAAATCACCATGGAAACAAAGAAGCAATTTTGCTCTTATGTTGCAGTGGGCTGGTGTCCATATGGGGAGAACTGTGTGTAGCTCCATGGAGATTCATGTGATATGAGTGGGCTGCAGGTCCTATGTCCAATGGGTACTGCCCAGAGATCACAGCATATAAAATCTTGCACTGAGGACATGGAGTTCTCATTTGCTGTCCAGTGCAATAAGGACATGGTCTGTGGGATCTGCATGGAGGTGGTCTATGAGAAAGCCAACCCCAGGGAGCACTGCTTTGGAATTCTCTCCAACTGCAACCACACTTACTGTCTCAAGTGTATTTGCAAGTGGAAGAGTGCTAAGCAATTTGCGAGCAAGATCATAAAGTCCTGCCCAAAATGCCAGATCTCATCTAATTTTGTCATTCCACATGAGTACTGGGTAGAGAAGAAAGAGGAGAAACAGAAACTCATTCAGAAATACAAGGAGGCAATGAGCAACACAGTAGGCAGGTATTTTGATGGAGGGGGCTGCCCATTTGGAAGGAACTGTTTTTACAAGTATGTGTTCCCTGAAGGCTGTAGAGAGGAGCCACAGGTACAGAAAGTGGGACCATCAGCAGACACCAGGCCCAATGAAGGAACCACTTCTGGGAGCTCAACTGAGGAAAGAGAGAACAGTAATTCCTTTAACAATGGTGATGAAGAGGTTGTCACCTTTGAGCTGGGTGAGATGTTGCTTATGCTTTTGACTCCAGGTGGGGATGACCTGACAGACCTGACAGGCTCTGAAAATGAGTAGGACTTGTTTCTTGATGAGCTGGAAGATTTTTATGACTTGGATCTATAGCAACTTTCAGTGGAGAATGAACTGGTCTGTTGAGCCTAAAACAATAGCTATTACCTGTGGTGGTGTGGCAGTGTCTGTGCTTCTCTCCTAGGCAGGCTTATCAATTCTAGGTGCTGTTTTAATAATTTTTACCCAGGGTCTGTCTTCTCAATCTCTCACCTTTCCCCAAGGAATGTGTTGTTTTCTCTGTCTCAAAAGTTACAAAAATAAATATGAAAGTTAAAAAAAAATAGAAAAAAGAAAATACAGACAAGTCTCATCTATGAATAGAGATACAGAATTACTAAATACAATAATAGCAAATAAAATCAAGTAGCACTTTGAAAGAATAATAAATTATGGCCAGATAGAGTTTATTCCAGAAATGCAAAGATGGTTCAGTATTGTCAGAAAAATATGCAGATATAATTGATCATATTGATAAAGCTAAGGAGAAAAAACTCATCTCCCTAGATGCTGAAAGGGATTAAATAAAATTCAAAATCAATTTTCCATAGAAGAAAAATTCTTGATTAAAAAAGCCATAGATGAATGCTTCATTATCATGGAAAATTATATCCATATTAGTCTTAAAGCCAGCATCATGTTTATTGGGAAAATACTAGAACAGAGCAGTCTAAAAGTATTTTTTGTGATAATGGAATGTCCAATACTATAGCCACTAGCCACACATGGCTATTGAGCTCTTGAATGAGGCTAGTGTGATTAAGAGACTGCCTTTTTTTTTATTATTCAATTTGAATTATTTAAATTTAAATAAGCACATGTGGCTAGTGCCTACAATATTGGACAACACAACACTAGAAACATTCCCATTAAAGCCAAAAACAAGATAAGGATATCTGTTCATCACAACACTAGAAACATTCCCATTAAAGCCAAAAACAAGATAAGGATATCTGTTCATCACCCCTATTATTTAATGCTGTTGTGAAAGTACTAGCCAATGCAACTAGATAAAAGAAAAGTAATTAGCAGTTTAAAAATTGGGAAGGAGGAGTTAAAATTATGATGATTTGCAGATGATCTTAATGTATACATGGAAACTCCAAGATAATAAATTGAAAAACTATTATAGACAATAAGAAAATTCAGTAAACAGGCTGGGTTCATAATTTAAATAGTTTTCATATATCCAAACAACAGGCAGTTAGATTTAATGGAAAGTACACCCAATTATAATGGCCACCAAAGAAGACAAAATATGTAGAAGTAAACTAAGAAATTTGCAAGATCTATATGAAGAAAACTTTAAAATACTCCTGAGTGACACTAAAGAATACCTGAGCCAAAGGAAAGGTATGTTCTTGGATAGGAAGAGTCAACCTAATATAGATGTCAATTCTTCTTGAATTAATCTATAAATTTAGCTTAATTTCATAAGTTAAATTTTTAATGAACTAAACAAGCAAGAATAACCAGAAAAATTCTGAAAAAGAATGAGAGACTACTACCCCAACTGCATATTAAAATATACTCCAAATCCACAATAAATTGTGGTACTAGCAAAGGAACTGACAGACAATTTAGTGAAACAGAACAGAAATTCCAAAAACAAACCTAAACATATATAGAATTTATTATATGCTAAATGTGGCATCTTAAATCAGTGGGAAAAAATATGGATTATGAGATAAACTGAGTTGGGTCAATTTAACAACCTAGAAAAGTAAAAAATAAAATTGGCTCAACATCTCAAAAATTTAAATATTTGACCAAAGAGAAACCATGCAAGAATTATTTTATAACCTCAACAAGGGGGTAAACCTTTCAAAGTAAATAAGGAACCTAAAAACAATAAAATTTACCTATATAAATTATTTTAAAATTTCTGCATGGCAAAACCCACCATAATCAATGTCAAAAGACAAACAATAATATGGGTAACATATTTGCAACTAATCTTCAAGCAAAGAGCTAAATTTTCTTCATATATAAAAAGGGAAAGATATGAACAGGCAGTTCCCAGAAAAATAAATACAAAATTTTCTGAAGAAAACATGTTCAACCTCATTTAAAAATTTGATAATACTGTGTTGGTGAGGGTGTGGGGTACAGGCATTATTCTGCATAACTGATGGGAGTGTTTAGTATACCAAATTCTATGAAGGACAATATGAATCAAAATCACAAATGCAAAAACCCTTTGACTCAGAAATTCCATCTCTAAGAATGTATCCTACAGGTAGATAAAGTGAAATGATATATGGACAAATTTTATTTTACCTTTGTTGATAAGAGCAAAAGATTGGAAACAAATTAAATGTTTACCCATAGGGTTCTTTATTTTACTATAACAATGCCATGTAATGAACAAGGTGTCATATAAACTGTTATGGATGGTAACCAAAATATATCATTAAGACCTTAAAATATGCTACCATTACACCAATGCTTAGGGGACCACATGAGCTATTTTTCTGTTTATTAATTATTCAACATAGAAAAATCAGAAAATGAAGGAAAACGTTAAGTAAAATGACATAATTAATCATTTCCTTTTGGTAACTTTCTTACACACACACACACACACACACGATACATGGTGTGCATTTTGAATATATAATTTTGTATTCTACATTTTGTATTTCACAACACAGAAACAATTTTTTTCATAAAATTAAAATGTATAAGGAATATTTTGGAGGTGTTGTTGGTATTTTGTCATTCCACTGCCTGCTTGCCTACATGGTTTTCAATGAGAAATCAGCAATTATTCTTACTAAGGCTCCATTGTACATTGCACATTACTTCTCTTTTTGCTTTCAGAATTCTGGCTTTATCTTTGGCATCTGGCACGCTATTATAATAGGTCTATTTTGATTTATCCTGTTTGGAATTCACTGAGCTTCTCGGATGTGTTCTTTATGTCTTTGTTAAATTTGGGAACTTTTCAGCCATTGTTTCTTCAAATATTCTTTCTACCCCTTTCTCTCTTCTGGGAATCTCAAAATACATATATTGGTATGCTTGATGGTGTCACACAGATCTTTCAAGTTCTGTTCACTTTTTTCATTCTTTTTTCTTTCTTATCCTCAGACTGAATAATTTCAATAGTCTTATTTTCAAGTTCATTGATTCTTTCTTCTACCAACTCCTGTCTGCTGTTGAACCCCTCTAGGGAATTTTTTATTCCTGTTACTGTGGTCTTCAGTTTGTTTGGCTCCTTTTCATGATTTCTAGTACTTTAATGATATTCTCTTTGTGTTCATCTATCATTTTTCTGATTTCCTTTAGTTCTTTGTCCTTGTTTTCCTTTATTTCCTTAAGCATATTTGTGATCACTTTGAAAAAAAAAACTCTGGTATTTCCAAGGTCTGTTCTTTTTTGTTGATGGTTTCAAATGCTTTATCCTACTCCTTTCATGGGCCATTGTTTCCTTTTTCTTTGTATTTTTTGCAATCTTTTATTGTACCTTAGACATTTTGATATTTTAATGTATTATCTTTGGAATTTTGATACTGACGTATCTGTTCCTTAACCTTGTATCCAGTTGGCATTATGACAGAGATTTCCTTGAATGTCAGGAGTGAAAATCAAACAAACAAACACCAAAAAAACCTTTCCCAGATTTTGCAGATTGGCCTGATTGTGAGTACTCTCCTTCAGCACTTAGCCGTCCTAATAATGAGTTTAAAAATAGCCCAAGGCAAAAACATAGGTTCTTCCTCAGTCTTTTCCGACATATGCACACATGGCCCTAGAAATCCCCCCATTTACAAGTCTCCAAATATCCCCTTTCCTCTAGGAAATAGAATTCCCTCATGGTCCCAGGTGTGGCAATCCTTTGCCCCGGGCAGCTGTGATTTGTCTGTTAGTCCACTGTGTACTGTGAGGCTTCTCCATGTGCAGGGCAAGTAGTGGGACAGAATGTCTGTGACAAGTGTTCAGTCCTTCAGGCTGCCTGCAGACAGACTGGCACAAATGTACATGCATCCTTGTATGTGCACAAGGGTTTTTCTGCTCCCCCCAGAACCTGGACCAGGGACCTGCACTGGCAATGCAGGCAGACTCAACACTCAGCAAGTGAGAGGGATAGTGGAAGTGCCAGCAAGGGCACCATGAGATCCTACTATTTAAAAAAAAATTTTTTTTTTTAATTAAAGAAGTTGTGAGCTTACAAAACAATCATGTGTTATGTGCAGAATTTCCATAAATCACCCCTCCACCAACACCTTACATTGTTGTGGAATATTTGTTACAGATTATGAAAAAACATTATCAGACTATTATCACTAACTGTGGTATTACCCACAGTTTACATTGGGGATATTTTTCCATATACCCCCTATTATTAACACCATGTATTTGTACTGTATATTTCTTCTATTTCATGAGAGAACACTCTCAAATTTGTACTGTTAACCACAGTAAATCTTCCACCACCTGGTTCACTGTGTTATACAGTCCCATGCCTTGTATATTCTATCCAAAGTGTACACTCAGTGGCCCTCACTCTCATCACAGAGTTGTGCAATCATTGCCACAGTAAACCTTTGAACATTTTCCTTAGTCCAAAAGAAAAAATCCCATACCTCCCTATTATTGACACTTAGCATAGATATACTACCTTCTTTGACTTTGATGCAAGAATATTACAATTTTGTTGTTAACTATAGTCCATAGGTTACATTAATTGTACATTCCGATGAATGTCCTTAGTCTTAGCATCTTGTAATAGTGATGTATATTTGTTCTAGTACATAGAACATTCTTATATTTGTATCAATAACCACAAATCTCATCCACCTCTGAGTTCACTGTTATTCATTCCCTATATTATTCTATAGCTTTCTTTCAATTGACATTTACATCCCTAGACTACCACTTTCAGCCACAATCCCATTTATAAACCAACTGTGTTAGATATACTCAGTATAATGTGTTACCATCAACTTTACCCATATCCACACATTTACAGTCAAGCTAATTAATACTTCTACATACTTTAACTATCAGTACCCCTTTTCACACCTCATCCTATCTTCTAGCAACCTATACTCTAGGTTTTAACTCCATGAACTTATTCTTCATATTTAGTTCATATTAGTGAGACCATACAATATTTTCCTTTTGCATCTGGCATAATGTCTTCAAGGTTCATCTATGTTATCATATGTGTCCCAATTTCATTTCTTCTGACAGCAGAATAGTATTCCATCGTTTGTGTATACCACATTTTGTTTATCCATTCATTAGTTGATGGACATTTGGATTATATCCATCTTTTGGCAATGGGGAATAACACCACTATGAACATTGGTTTGCAAATGTCTGTTTGTGTCACAGTTTTCAGTTCTTCTGAATATATTCCTAGTAGAGGGAATGCCAGATCATATGGCAGTTCTATATTTAGCTTCCTGAGGAACCGCCAAACTGTCTTCCACAGAGGCTGCACCTGATTTAATGTCTGAAATGAGAGTCTTCCAATTTTGTTCTTCCTTTTAAAGAAGTTTTTGGCTACTTGGGGGTCCCTTACCTTCCAAATAAATTTGATAATTGGGTTTTCCATTTCTTTTTAAAAGGCTGTTGGAATTTTTATTGGTTGCTTTGAATCTGTATATCAATTTGGGGAGAATTGACATCTTAATGATATTTAGTCTTCCCATCCATGAACACAGAATGTTCTTCCATTTATTTAGGTCATCTTTGATTTAATTTAGCAAAGCTTTGCAGTTTTCTGAATACAAGTGCTTTATGCCTTGGTTAAGTTTATTCCTAAATATTTGATTTTTTAGTTGCTATTGTAAATGGAATTTTTTTCCTGACTTATTCCTCATATTGCTCATTACTAGTGTATAGAAACACTAGTGATTTTTTCATATTAATCTTGTATCTTGCCACTCTGAACTCGTTAATTAGCTCTAGTAGGTGTGTTGTAGATTTTTCAAGACTTTCTAGGTATAGGGTCATATCATCTGTGAATAGCAAAAGTTTTGCTTCTTCCTTTCTGATTTGGATGCCTTTAATTTCTTTTTCTTGCCTGATTGCTCTAGCTAGAAACTCTAGCACTATTTTGAACAACAGTAATTACAGTGGGCATCCTTGTCTTGTTCCCAATCTCAGCAGGAAAGCATTCAGTCTTTCACCATTGAGTACAATGTTAGCTGTGGGTTTTTCATATATGCCCTTTATCATGTTGAGAAAGTTTCTTTCAATTCATATCTTTTAAAGTATTTTTATCAAGAAAGGATGCTGTATTCTGTCAAATTCCTTTTCTGTGTCAATTGAGATGTCATGTGATATTTCTTCTTTGATTTATTAATGTGATGTATTACACTGATTGATTTTCTTGTGTAGAACCATCCTTGCATGCCTGATATCAAACCCACTTGACCACGATGAATAATTCTTTTAATGTGTTGTTGGATTTGATTAGCAAGTATTTTGATGACTCGGCCCGCGGGTCAGTCAAACCGGAACCTGAAAGAGGGAGTGGGAATGGTGGGGACAAGAGACACGAAGAATGGAGACAAGACAAAGCTCTGATCAAGTCTCATTTATTCAAGTTAAGTTGGGGTTATATATAGCGGGTTCTTGGAGGGGTCATCTGATGTGGACGTCAGCAAGTTGCTAGGTAACAAACTACAGCCTGGTCAGCAGATTTACAAGAAAAGATGTAGCGAGTACGGGGAGATAGAAACTTAGTGCGGGACATACGCAATGACATTTGGCCAAACGCCCAAAGTGGGAGTGCCCAAATAAAATAAAAGAGGAGATGGTGTTAGTTCTAAGAATGGCCATGATAAAGCAGATGCCGAGGGCAGCTTCCCACAGGTCCCCCTTCTTTATAATATTTTTTGAAGGTGGTAGACTGATGTATGGCCAGTCTTGAGGGGACTGTGCCTGTCTTAGGTC